>JBBPMP010000904.1:0-11452 GCA_038090395.1 Boletales sp. KT-2023a
GAAGTAGAGGAGGAAGCAGAGGTTGGAGAAGGGTTGGCAGAGGGGCAGAGTTTGCCACCTCTGTCGCAAACACAAGAGTAGGCATAAATAGTTTTTTGTGGATGTAACTGTGCATGGATCAAAAAGCGGAGTGAAATGAAAACAACGAGAGGAAGTAACGGAGGTCAGAAAAACAAAACATAACAGGAGCACAGAGATCGGAGAAGAGCGGACAGGATGTGCAGAGGTGGGAAGGTGGGGTAGACGGAGGGAGGATGCGAGCTGTTAAGGGTGAAAAAACAGGCTAAAAGGAGAGCAGGTTGGTGCGAGCGTAATCCCCATCCCCCTCTTTGGGCAGATGTCCCAGCATCGAGAGAGGGTAGCAGGGTTCATGTCAAGGCGTCCAGAACAGAAATGGAGGAGAAGAACAGGAGCACTGTGTATGGAGATCGATGAGTGGATAGGTCCAGAGATCAATGGGCGGATAGGTCCGGAGGTGAGGTGCTCGGTCAAGAACGTGCAGAGTGCTTCAAGCTCGGAGGGAAGAAGAGTAGAGACAATGCCAAGAAGAGGCAGAACTCCCCAAGGCAGAAGCAGGTGAAGGAATGCACAGAGCCCTGTAACAAAGAGAGATATGCGGGGCAGATAGGCAAGTCGGGGGTGGTGCGTCAAAGACGACTGGAGGTGGAGGAGTCGGAGACTCGACCAGAGGCATGGAGGTGGATCCTGAGCTGTGGGCATTCATTTCACAGGTGTTTGGAAGCTAGTATGGCCCAATACCCTATCAATCAACGGATTGCAGTGGATGAGCCAGATATGTCCAAGTACAAATTATGAAAGAGGAACCCAATGGAGTGACATAGAAATGTCCAGAGGTGACGTCACCAGAGAGGTAGCAGAGGTGGAGTTGAGCGGAGGAGTTGAGTGGAGTAAAGTGGGGGTGACTGCATTCGAGGGACCATTCGGAGAAAGGAAGAGCAAAGGGTCTGCAAGTGGTGAATGAGTGTTTATTGACACACAGAATCTATAAAACAATATGTGGAACTGGCATCTAGGATAGGAGTACAGGAGAGGATATATTAATTAGCTACATATAACATAGGTTTAAAGCAGTGTATTTCCATAATGTTTGATACTGACCCCTCACAGCTGATTCACTGGGGTGGCAAACAAGTCAAATCCAATAACTACATTCTTGCCTCCAGTATGATTTTTGATGTGTACCACTCATTTTTGCTGACATGTTGAGTGTAGTGACAAAACAGCCTCAGGCTGGCCCTAGCAGCCTAACAGTTATTGATTCCAACTCATTGCCTGCTGATCCAAGCCCATTTGCCACCCCTTCCATTCCTCAGTTTTCAGTTCCACACCTAGCCCACAATGCCCAAAACCCATGGCAACAAAATTAAGTTCTTTCTCATGCTTCCATTCAGCCTCTAATTATGTTTGTTACTTGCACATTCACACATTTATGTAATGCCATCAAACTCCTGCTCCTTAATGACTTCATAATATGGATACACATTGCTAGGAATGCATACATACACATTCACATCATCCAGTTTACTCTAGAATGACCCTTCATGAGGAATTTAATGTTTTGTTCACTTTCCTAGGGCCTGAAATGGCACTGTCCATTTTCACGGTGCTAGTACTCGGAGCATGACTCGTGCGCGTCCACTAGTGAGTCTGGTTTTGTGCGCGGAATTTTGGCTCGTTTGGACCTCCATATATATGTATACCAAAGACACTCGAACTCACGAATATCTTGGTTGATCATGGGCAGTGTACCACGTAACTGCCCACTTTGATGACAAAGTTCTTGATGCGCCCTCCTCGCACAAACTTTAGTATATATAACTTAGCCAAGCATATTTATACTTTTTCTTAGTACCTCTATCGCATCGCCATTGTCTCATGCAGGCGTATTAGTCCACCGTATCCCTCGTCTCAAGCTGATGGCTTCCGCTTCGCCGCCACCTGCCATTGAGAACATCCAGCTAAATGATTGCTCGGCTCGTATGGCTACCTCGGCGTTACCCGCGTGTTGTTAAACTTACTGTCTTCGCTAGTCGTGATTCTCACTGCTGTCTTATATGACTATAGTAAGTAGCATCTGCGTTTTCATCTCTCTTTACCGAAGCTCAAGTCATCAGTCCTCACGTTTTCAGATGAGGTGAGAACGATGGAACTTCATGCGATGGTTCAAATCTGACGCATTGACGATGTTTTCAGGTAGAATATATTTGGGTTGACAACGTTTTCCACCTATGAATGTATGTTCTGACGTGGCTGCAGAAAAAGCGCTGGACTAGGGTGTCCTTGATATTCTTCTCTGTGCGTATCCCGCACTTAGATTCCCCAAACACAACCTGTAATCGATTGCCAGGCTCGATATTCTGGGCTCTGTGCAGTGACGTACGTCGATGCCTGCCATGATATGTGTGATATAATCTCTGACTAGTTTCCCAGGTTGTGCATCCTTTGTATGTCTAGAATTCAAGGTTACGGTTCCGAGCTAATGAGAAATGTTCGAAGGGGGGAGTTCATTTGTTCCTGGCCAAACAAAGGTGATTTTTGTGCAACTGGTAATAGCGGCGGATGCGCTAACGATATTCAACTACGAGTAGACGTACGTCGTCAACATTCATCTTCTATTCACCAGTGAAAATTTCCGACAACTGATCGCTATTGATATCAAATAGCTGTAGGTATATATTTAACATTTCAAATGTCCGTTTCGTTCAACGATAACCTGAAGGCGGGACCCTCTATATTTGTGCTACCTGGGCCGTCTTGTTGTTTTTCATTGCTGCCGATTGTAAGATTCCGTTTCGTGTTTTCTCAAAAATGACTACAATTACACATAAAGGGGCAATGATCCTGCGGGTGTGGGCACTGTACCGTCAATCAAGGTTCATCCTTGTGACACTCTGCATATTGTGGGCCATCGAGGCCATAGGATATTTGATCCTAAACATATGGATTACCGTCAGGTCTAAAGAAGATATAGGTATGTGAGCGGGGCTCAAGTGAATTTTTCTGCACACTGAAGCTATCTAATCACAGTGGTTCACACTGACGTGTTTGATTTTTCGCTCTGTGCACAACAAGCCAGCGACCCCATATTTCCGCTGCTTTTGAATATCAACGAGATCCTCTTTGGAGTGTGGTTGTGTGCACTGATCACGATTCGATTCACCTCGGAGGCGATCCACATGTACAAAGCAACGAGACGACTTCACTTCAACCGTTATATGAACCTCGTTATCAGGGAGGGAATGGTTTACTTTCTTGCGTTCGTCTGCGGCGTATTCTTCATCGCTCGTGCTTTCATCTAATGCAAACCATAGCATCCTCACATGGGCACTCATGAGCACGCTTATAAACCCGAATAATCTTCCGGCGGACGGGTGGCAAATAATAGTCCTCGGGGTGATAAAATATGTACCTCCGTTCATCCTAGTCCCCCGATTTGTCTTGAACTTGCGCATACTCTATGCACGCGACCTCCAAAGCAGGTGCCATTTGTCAAGCGAGATTGACACTGCATTTGGGTGCAGGCCGGCACACCATCCTGGTATCCCTGTGATTACGACTTTACTTGTGGAATCTTTGGAGAGCGAGGAATCAGCGGCAGCGGAAGAAATAGAGTTGGAAGAAAGAGGGCTAGTAAGAGAGCTAGAGTAGGGCACAGCATGCGTCGCGCAATTGTGTGGCAGTTTGATGCTATGGCCCATCAATTGATAGCCCGGTGATCACTAGACAAATATACGCATCAGGGGAGCTGCTTGTATCATCCACTAAACTCACCTTAACCCTTTCATTGTTTTGCTCTCCGTCGCCATCTTTGCTCGCGTATAACTGCTTGCTATACGTCGACGGTGCACGATTGTATTCTTCCCTATTTACATCGCTCCTGTGGGTAGAATAAGCGCGACGGTAGTATGCACAACGCGCGCTGTCGGGAAAAGTTGACGAAGGTAGCTAACAAGCACCCGATACTCGCCCCCAGATCACGATAACCACTCGTAGCAAACGGGCACAAATGACGAGAAAGAAGATATGCTTCGTCATGCGCACCCCACGCCGTGCGCGCGCTGCTCACAAAATCTGTGGAAAGGGACCGAATAACGTTCGCCAAGCGATGGCGAACCGAAGCAGGGTCCGTCTTGACCGGAGCACGCTATGGCTGTGGCTATGTTCATGTTTCTCAGTCATGCGGAAAGACAGGCTGTTATACATTGCTATCAACTGTGGAACTTATCAATTGGTGTTGCCGTTAGTATGCGTATGACGATGGCACATGCATATATCACCCTCGGTGGACTACACCTTCGATTTTACCAAGTCCATAATCCCCGGAACGCTTTGTCAAAGGAAACACTGAATTGAGTCGTCGTATGTCACTGCCACCTCCGCCTCGAACGAACGTCCGTGCATTGAGACTGGCAAGTAATGTATTGCAGTACACCGTGCATAGTGGATAGTATATGGCTGTAAAGATGAGATCGGCTGGATATATCACGAACTGCGTGAGGGAAAGGGTGATTATGTTGAGCTAAGATGAAAAGCAATGTGCACGGGTACATACCATAAGGATAGAGAGCAAGGCAAAGAGGGCAGACCAGAGACCGGTGTTGATCGATATAAATATCAGCCGGAGAAGCATTTGATCCGTGCTAGAGAGTGTGTGAATGTGTGGATGCAGATCAAACACGAGGGGGGACGCACGCATGGAAGCCTGTGCGACCCATGGCGAACAGAATGCAGAGACAGATCGTGATTGTGATGTCGACGGCTGTCGCAGCGCCGTTGATCGCGTAGGCGATTTTCTGCACAACGGATCAGATCGCATCCCGCAGAATCAGGTCATGAGCGTACAGTCAGCAAGGGTCCTGAGAGGGCGGAAACGCCGGTTTGGGATACCATGGCAATGACCGTGTAAACTGCGTGATAGGTCAACGGACCACTCTAAAGTACATGTATACCGTACTTACAGGTACCCAAGACTAGTTTTCGTTCTGAATTTGAGTAGCAGGACGGGATCGACGAACGTCACGCACCGAATTGACCGACGACAACGGGCATCAGGATCGCCGGGACAAGCCACCTGAACCAGCTTCTTATCACTAATGGAACGCGTGAGTGGAGATAGACGAAGATGTGCGTGAAACACACAAGACCAAATGCGATATATGAAAAAGGATTGAACGGCGAAGGAAACGGCTGTCTGCACCACACGACATCAGGCGCAATTGGTTTAGAGTGGGTGATGCGGCACTCACGGTGACGGCCACGGAAATGAGTAAGGGGCTACACAGATGGTTAGCACCCCGTTTGAGGAGAGAGTTTCCTTGCTTACGCGTGAGTCGAGGTGATGTAGATGTCATCCCCAAAATGCAGGACAAAGTAATACCACACTGATGGAAAAGGCTGTCAGACTGGTATCCAATTTGCTAACACAGAAGATTACCTCCTGCGCAGACAAGGAACGTGTGGAGCGTGTCTAGAAAAAATACCCAGGCCACCTAGTGAAACCTTACGACTCGAAGACTATCCTTCCAAAAATGAACAGTCATACTAGTAACTTTAACACAATGGTGTCCTCTGTGAAACTGATTTTCATGAGTACGTCAAGTTTAAAGACAATTTGTGTGCGAACGGACCGCTCGTAATAAAGAAACCTACATGGGTTGCAAACTATGATCAAGAGAAGCAATGTAAGCACACACGGACCACGTACGTCTGCAGGATGCTGATACCATATAAGACAAGCGCAACGAAAACACCTGCGAGAGTCGATCCCCAGCTATCACTCAGATCGAGAACTGTATTCTGCGCGCTGACATCGATAGTTGGCATGGTGAGGCTGGGAAGGTCAAATAAGACGGAGGAGGAGCGAACTTCGCCCTATAGCTTCGACACGGTGCGATTTTATACCGCATCACTACGCAGCATCAGAAGCATCGACGGCCGACTTGTCTTAGGGCATTAGTCATGCTGTTTACGTACTTGATCGGGGCGTGGCAGACCAGATTAGGCAATCAACTTCTGTTGGTGAACCATCCACGTATTCTACTCGGAGTCCATATGACGAAACATAGCAAAAACAATACCGCCTCTTCAGTTTTCTCGTATGCAGAGAAGCAGAAGACCGAATATGGAACCCGGCGCGTACGTCTTCACTCTACTTTTGCCGGTGTCGAGTGATCAGAGACGCATTAGCAACGCTTAGGAAACGAATCCATGCGAAATTTTGATGCCTGTGCTCTCTGCCTACAGCGTGCTCGGGATCCAATTGCCTGCGACAATGGCCACTTGTTCTGCAAGGAGTGTGCGTATGCAGATCTACGTACGTTGTACCTCATTCCGCTGGCTCGTCTCGAGCTCAGACACGTATAGTAAGCCAGAAAAAGGACATCAAGCGACAAAAAGAGCGTCTAGAACAGCTCAAAAGAGAGGTTGAGGAGGAAAAACAGCGCGCTTTAGAAGCAGCCAGGGAGCGCATCCTGCGGGATTTCGAAAAGGGCCAGCTTGGTTTGTCTGCAAATTTACCCGCCGTTGTGTCGACGTCCGGTGCCGATTCCACGAAAGACGGTGTGTTTGTTATGTCTCTCTTACCTTGGTCGTGCTGCGAACGCCCCGCAGGTCGCCCAGGGAAACGGAAACTCGATTTCGATACTTCGACAGTGGAGATGCTGGCACGAGAGGCTGAGGAAGCTGCACTTAGACTGATAGAGCGCGAACAGGCAGAGGCACTACGACACAAACTGCCCGATTTCTGGTTACCGTCGCTGACGCCGACGTATACGTCCAATGGCCCACCGACGTCGCTGAAAGACGTCAAGGTCCAAACCGTCTGTCGAGGTGGAGATCCACCTCATCCAATAAGGCGAGCCTTGTTGCAGGGAAGCTAACAGGCATGCTCATCCCGTTGTTTCAGTCTGAAATCATTTATACCCGTGCAATTTTCGTTTATGCCCTCTTCGATTGCACAGTCGGCTGTATCAACGCCTGCGACGCGTGAGAACAAAAAGTCTGAAGAACACAAGGATCCAATATGCCCTTCTTGCAAGTCCAACCTTTCTAATAATAAAATACTACACTGTATGTGCACCTGTTATCCTCGAAGCATGGTCCACATAAATTTCCTAGTGATGAAACCCTGTTCCCACGTCGTGTGCAAGATTTGCACAGACTCTCTCGTGCGACCTACCAGCCAGTGCATTGTTTGTGATCAAAAACTGATGGATCTTGACATTGTGGAGCTTAAGAGAGAAGGTGAGTATGCGTGATCAGTGACTATCACGAAATTGTGGTGCTTCGTCATGCATTTACCTTGACATGGCTTCTCCTTCCAGGCACGGGGTTCGCAGGAGGTGGACTTGCAGAGACAACAAAGAAAGGGGTCGCTTTTCAAGGATAGCCATCCCCGAGTTTCTTCCTGTATGGCATGCCCAGGGTTGATCGTGCCCAGCCTTTTCGTAATGCTTCGAATCCGGGTTCGACGTGGCAATCATTTATCTCCTCAGTATCACCATTCTCTTGTGCCAGCTTAAACCGTGCCGACGTAACGCAGCATCTTCTGTACCTCGGGCGAATTAGTACAGGAACCATTGGTCAACCATGTTGTAGAACCCAACCGGCGTCAACGAGGTGTGACCCTCAGACGATTGGCTTTCTTGGTCCGAGGAAATGGAGAGTTGCTGCTGGGGGATTGGGATGCACCCTATTCGACGGTTCGTTGATCATTGATTAGCATCACTGCATTGTGACAACGATCGTCTTCGCTCGCGGCAGACCATCAGAGGTCTTGCCATTCTGTAAGCTCATCGGTGTTATCGACAAGCACCCAGCTGTGATCGTGATTGTCGCTAAAGGACGACTTGCTAGAGGTAGCGTCTTCGGCGTCGCCAAGCTCGCTACTTGTTGGCGTTGGTGGAGGGGTTTGAGGGTGGTCCTAATTGAGATGTGCAAGACATCTATTGTCTTGTTTGGGACCCTGCAGCGTCATGTCTGCCAATTGTAAGGGCAGGGTATCCCCTGTGAAGCACCTCCTTTGCAACAACAAATGTGCATGATTCTGCTAGTGGTAATATTGGTATATCGACATCGTCAAGATGATACGATGTCCTTGAGTTGAGTCTTTGGTACAGCCTCCGTGAATGCCCTCTTCTTCAACCGCACATGGGTTGCTTGCTCGAACGCATATGCAAAACCAATTAACTGATACTCGCTGTACGCCGTGCCCATGAAACACAGTCCGAATGGCAGCCCAGGCGCTATGGCGTGCAATGGCGCTGGCGGGTTCGGCGTCGGTTCGGTAGTATCGGAGAGGAAGCCGAGAGGAACTTTGACATCGTTCGATGCAGTGAACTCAAAGTGCGAAAATGACGTGCGTACCTGACACGAGTGGGTATGCTGCAATTCCTGCCGCTTGCGTTGCGTAACCTGCGTATCGGAACGATTTCGGTGCTGTCCTACCTGAGGAAAGTTGGACATACTATAACTCGACGGCAATACGAGCGCATCAAGTGCAAACTGTTTGAGGGTTGCATCAATGCCGTCCGTACGTCCAAGCTGATAGTCTTTCTTGAGAGCATCGTAATACTGCTCATCTTCCTGGCTTGCTTCAGATTCGTAAAATCTCACGAGAAATGTTTTATCAGACGAAATTTACGCAGTATATCAACCAACAGACGTGACATACTGCGATTGGTCAGTGTAATAAGGTGCGGGAAGTTCCTTGTCCTTGTGCTCGTTGTTAAACCGAATGAGATCCGCAAGATTGTTGATACTTTGCGGACGTTTTCGAAGCTCATCAATATATTTGTTCACCCCAACTTTAAATTCCACAGTGAGTACCACCGATTCGTAATCACCTGCCTTGAATTCTTCAGAGTTAGGGAATTCAGCAGGATCCACGACGTCTGCACCAAGAGAGCGGAGAATGTCGAGAGCTTTATCAAACTCTTCCGTGCAGGGAAAGTCATCTCGGATGAGTTTTCGTGGCACACCAATTCGTTTACCCTTGAGTGCGTTTTTATCTAAAGCCTTCGTATAATCGGGTATCTGGGGCTGATTCTGTGTTGCCTCGTCATCGTCATCCTTTCCACTAATCAAAGAGAGTAAAAGCGCTGCATCTGCGATGGAACGGCACATCGGCCCGACTGTATCCTGTGTAGATGATATGGGGATGACTAAATAGACAATAGTAAGACACTTTCGGTTACCCCGATAGCAAATATAGCACACCTTTTGTACGAGAGACGAGGCCGACGGTGGGTTTGATCCCAACTATGTTACTAACGCTACTCGGACGGACGATGGAACCATCCGTTTCTGTACCAAGGGAAGCGGTAGCAAGACCAATGGCCATCGCAACCCCGCTTCCAGAACTCGAGCCCGAGGTATTTCCATTTGGGTAGTACGGCGACACAGTTTGTCCGCCCCGTCCAGAGAATCCGTTGGGTACCTTTCCTCGAAAGTGGGCCCATTCACACATGTTAGTCTTGCCGAGAAAGATGGCCCCGGCAGCGCGTAGTTTGGCTGCTACAGGGGCATCACCTGAAACCTCAGAGCCAAGAAGTGCGTAGGATCCTAGAATAGATATGTGGCGCCACTCAACCTGCATCGGGATGACAGACACCTACCAGCGGTTGTATTCAAGCCTATGGAATTAAATTTTGGCCCAGGTCTGTCACAAGGCGCGAAACGAGTGCTCACCCTCCTCGTGCAGAGTCGCAATATTATCCTTGAGCAGTATCGGGATGCCGTGCAAGGGTCCCCGGCTACCTTTTTTCTTGCGCTCGGCGTCAAGTGCTGCCGCTTGCACCAGGGCGCTTGGGTTTGTCTCTATAACTGCATGCAAAGCAGCTCCTTTGAGATTAACTTCTTCGATACGTGCAAGGTATGCCTAAAGAACGTTGGAGATAGTAGTGGATTCGGAGACAGCAAGACATGACCGACCTTTACTAAGTCAGCGCTCGTAAATTGACCCTTGTCGAGACCCTGCTGAAGTTCGGTAATTCCTGCCTCGTACAAGTCGGGGTATAATATGGGATCGGAGGCTACTTGAGAAGACGCATTGCTGAATCGCTTGGGATTGAACAAGGAACGCCAGAAGGCAAGCAGCATGATTGGTCAGTGTTCTGTCGATAGGTAGATATTGTCCCAACGCAGCCAGCAAAGCTCATTAGGCACGACCTCCAGTGTCAATGTGTGAATAATCGGAGCCAGAATCAAGCCCCGGGGATAATAGGTCCTGGAAATTCGAGGAGAAACGCATGGCAATCACATACACGTGCGTCACTAGCCAACTCGCGATTTGACGCTGCGGCCAGATCCACCTGTAACGGAGCTCCGAAAGATCAAGATTTTACCGATGGCATTGCAAATTCCGGAATTTGAACCGTTTCGGTGTTATGCCCGGGCTCACGGTGAGTTGCCAACGAGCGTTACACGTGTCCATTCTTTCAAGCCAATCTGTGCAAGAGAATGGTCTTAAAATGCCTCCAAAAGTCCATGCAATGTGAATTTAGAGCCACTACAAGTCTGATTCGGAGACTCAAGCAGGAACGTTAAACTGGCTGGAGATTAGAGCGTGATTTCGACCTTCGGTGTTGTTCAGCTGCTTGCTATAGTACGTTGCTGTAGTGCAGAATGTTCAAGGCGAAAGAAGATATAGTCCGAACGACTTCGCAGCTCCGATCATGGTTGGGACCAACGGTTGGGTGGTATCTTGGACAACGACTAACGTAATCGCACATAACCAAACTACTTCAAACACCAAACCTCTAATATGCCCCTGGGCCACCCCGGATTGGGATGGTTGGTGGTCAATCAATTTGATTCAGTGGTATTTCTTCAGCACGCGTGAGAGGATGTACTTTATGTAAATGCTGGACAAACGTCTCCTGGTACTTTTTGGTGGCCGCGGGAGTTGCCGACCTACGATCCATATGTGTTGTTCGTGGTGGCAGAACTGGGGTACGGTGGAACTATAAAAAAATATTAAACGCTCCCTATTCCAGAAAACTCTGCTTTGTTTGGAGAACAAACCGAGTATGTTCCTTGCAGACGCCTGGTCTTTTCTCCTGCCTTTTGAGTTCGGCGCGCTACAATGACGCATTTGCTTTGACCCTTTCAAAATTCTTGTGCGGTAGAAACGCATGTCACACGCCACTCCAAGACATAGACTGAAATCCGTCAGATCCGTCTTGCTCAACGTCAGGGGACCGCGATGAGACTCCAGAAATCGAAATCATATTCAAAGGTCGGGCAAGTAATTTCTTGGAACAAGTCTGAGTGTAAGTTAGATGACCGCAAGAGATACATACAGACCTTGGGGGGAACTTTGTCACGAGTGGCGCCGTGTCAACAATATTCTAGAAGATCATAGCAATTGTATGATGCAACACTCCCTAAAAAATGGCGCGACATATCCTTGAGCATACGCATCGGATGTGGA
>JBBPMP010000905.1:0-11440 GCA_038090395.1 Boletales sp. KT-2023a
TGACCTGCGAGGTCCACCGGTGGGTCTCCTCTTGTCCCCAGATGAATCTTCCCAATCCAATTCATGGGGTGAAGTAGCAGATTCAGAGGAAGTATTTTCGTAACTTCCATTGTGGTCCGGGATGGGCGTATCACCGATATTGATCTGGGATCCCGTGGACTGTGGTTCTGGATGCACTGGACCCAAGAGAAGAGAGTTCGTGCTCTGAGGAACTGGTGGGTGAACCGGAGCTGGCAACACCAGCGGTATCGGATCCCGGGAGGGTGCTTCTCGAGGCTGTCCATCAGTTACGACTTTTGCTTCTCTCGTTGGAGCCGGTTTGTTGGGCGAATCCGACACAGAAAGCGGCGGCGGAAGACGTTTTCGCCACGGACGGGGTGGAGGTATTACTATTTGGCGACGAGCGGGCGATGGCGGGGCATCGTCTACAGGCGGAGCTGTGCTCAAACTGCGAAGCAGGTCATCGTCTTCTTCTTTCTTCAGCGTGGGCGAAGCCTGCTCGGTTTTCACCCGGATCGTCCGTACGCTGCGATCGCCACTATCATTCTCTTCTACGCGACCGCGGGAACGCTTCAGATGTCGAAGGTTTACGTTCCGCTGGGTAGGTGAAAGAGGGAATTCTGGACCGATCTCTAGACTCGCCACATTAGTAGCATCCAGAATCGTCTGTGACTTCGGAGCTCGCGAGAAGGTTGGCTTGCGATTTGGAGTCGAGGGCATATCTGCATCTGCCAACCCATTGATCGCACGATTGACAGCCGGTTCAGATGGTTCAGCGGAAATAAAAATGGTGGGGGGAGATGCCCCGGGGACGTTCTGCACGACATGCACCGAAGAAGAGGGAGGTGAGAATGGCTTTGCCGACGTATTAGGTGGCAATTGTTCACCGGCTTTGGTGACGGGAGTGGCGAGCGTAACGCCACCTGAGACGGGTGCATTCTTCTGTTGCGATGATGTCATAGCGTTCTGCGAGCCACTAGGGCTGATATGAATATCGGGTAGCTGAATAGTACGAAGGGAGGTGGAAGTCCTTTCATCTGCATCCACGTTCATGGTGCTAGTGGCTGGAGAGCGAGAATCCGCCTCTCTAACCATGCGGAGCCGTGATGTATCTACGATGGGCTGCGGTTGAAACCCAATGGCTCCCTCGGGATGACTGCGATACCCATGTGTCTGGCCACTCGTCGCTTTTGGAAGTTCCGCATGGGCATGGTGAACCTGAATTTCGGTATGGACTTGTTGTTCAGCGAATCGAGCCTGATCCTCGGCCGCTCGGCGTAGTCTCTCAGCAAACCGACGCCGGACCTCATCCTGGGCCTGACGTGTACGTTCTGCTGCGGCATGCGCTCGCAGACGATCTTCCTCTGCGACCTGACGCCGCTCTGCTTCTTCAAGCCGTCTCTTTCTCCTCTCGTCCTCCAACCTGCGCAAAGTGCGATTGGAGTTTTCCAGCATCTGAACCTTGTCCATATGCAGCTGCCGGAGCCGATGGATGTCAGAAAGAAGGTTATTACGGGACTGAATGACTGCCAACTCTTCCTCGTTCATATCTTGCTGAGGTTCGGTAGGTAGATCATCTGATGCCTGGGCGCTTTCCAGCTGCTCGAACTGACGCTTCGCTCTCATAGTCAGAGCCTCGACTTCCATCACTTCCTTCAGTGCGGTTGCGATTCGCTCCTGGGTTTCCCGTATTCTCTGCGCCTCAACGGCTCGCTTCTCCTCTTCCTGTGCTTGTCGTTTCGCAAGTATGCTCCTCCTAGCGTCCTCCCTGGCCTTGCTCTCTTTCTCCAATAAGATCAAGCAAGCCTCTTTGGCGCTGAGCTCCTCACGTTTCTTCTGGAGCTCCTGGAGCTCTTGTTGCAGCTTAGCCATATCTGCCTGCCTTACATGCTCGAACTCCGTACGCTGTTCTTCAAGTATCCGAGACTGGTGTGCAAGCGCATTCTCGCTGTCAACTTGGACACGGTGAATGGCATGAAGTGCGGAGTTGATATCGTGGACGGCCTCCATAAAGGCTCTGCCTTGGGTCTGATATTCCTGGATGAGAGTCGTGGGGGAGGGGACGAGGGCTAGGGCAGAGGCATTTGTATCTGTTGATACGGTCAAATCCACTTGACTGGGTGATCGGCTGGGTGGGTATGGATGACGAAGCCCTACGAGAGAGGTGCCTTGTTGAGGTGGGACAGACTGAAGGGGAACGACGCTTCTATTCGACTGCACGATAGAAGGGTCTGGAGATAAAGGGTGAGGGGATGGTGGGGGAGGCAGTGCCAGATTAGCAAGACTGGCGCTTATGGCTTGTAAACGTTCTTGATGGGTCGCCAATGAATCGGCGGCAGAGAATGTAAATGAGGATGGTTCCGAGTTGGATACGATGGATGGCAAAGGTGCCGCTTGTTCTTCAGGAGCGATACAGTTGATGACTGGTGTGGGTGTCTGAGAGGCCCTAGTCGTAGTGGCACTTAACAATACTGTAGAAGACGCGGGACTACGAACGACTGCTTGTTCTGCAGTTGGAGCCAAGGAAACAGGGGTAGGAGATGATGAGTCAGGTGGCTGGGGTAACACCTCGACAGGTGGGATGAGATTATCTTCGGTAGCACGCCTAGACGTAATGACGCGCAACGGGATCGAAGAGTCAACACTCATGGCGTGCACGGTATTAGGGACGTCGTTGAGTGGAGGGACGCTCATTTGAATGCGGGATGCCAAAGAGCCGCCGGGTTGGCTTGTAGAGGTAACATGTTTTCTGGCACTTTCATCTGTCATACTGGCATCGCCACCAGCCAACTGTTGGAAGAGGGTGGGTCTTGATGAATGAGATTGGAAAGTTGCGAAACTGGGAAGGGGAGTGGATAGAATCGGTGACGGTGTTGGGGAGTGATAATCAGTATAATCTGGCTGCGGAAGGGAGATACGGCTGAGCAGGTCTGGGGGCTTTCCAATCATATTGAAACGAAAATCATTAAAGTTGGGTGGTGCAGCGGGAGCTGTATGCAAATTTGGCACGACCTGGCCCACGTGGGGATGTGAAGGGAGTAAATGTTGAGCAGGACGGCCGAACATCGAGTCAGGCATGGCTGTACTCGTGGTGGTCAGTGGAAGAAATGCGGCGACTTAATCTACGTCCAACGAATACAAATTTAGCATGTGCTCATGAAAGACTGTAAGGATGTTGTCACCTCGACGATGGACGTTCGCAACAACTTGAAAGAAATGAAAGGGGGCAGAGGACAAAGGAGGTCTATCATTTATGCCCCAGTGGAAATTGCCGACGATATAATACATAATATACTATGCTCAGTGATCCCCACCTCAACCGCGGGTCTGTCGCACCGACTTGCGTCCTTTCGTTTCCTTGGTCTCCTGCGCTGCGGGTGGCCGGAGAGATGCTAGATACCAATAATAAAAAACAGTTTCATGTAGTAGCGACAAGGAAATACCGTGGTCGACTGGATACAGGTCATATACCCTGTATAGCTGCAAGACAGCTTGCTCCTTGTCCTTGGCCTCTATCATCAAGTCTTTGGGTCGAATTATTAGGCATTGAATTGGCGATGAATGGAAACCTACCTATAGTATCAGGAAGTCCCTCAGGCAGACTCTGACACCGATCAGAATGCGCTCGCAACTCCATTGTGCCGACAGCTCCTGCCCTAGGCTCGCTATAATGCTGCTTTGGCCGAATACCACGTCGCCTGAAAATCTCGTTCGCCTGCGCAATGATAGCCGACGGAGGAAGTCCATGTGACGGGTTCAGTGCGTCGTGGTGGTAATCAAACACCAAGGGCACGGACAATTCGGTACAAATTGGGAGCAGATCTGCGGCGTTGTAACAGAGCTATGGAAACCCTGTCAGTCGTCAAAGGCACAAAGGTCGAACACAGTCACCTCGTCGTTTTCAAGCACCAACCGCGCACGAACGCGAGCGGATAGATCGTACTTTATAACGCTTTTCATCCTGGTCAATGCCGCTGCCTTGTCGCCATAAACACCACCTCCATGTATGATCATGACGCCGTCCTGATCAATACCCATGCGGTCAAGCATTTCGGCGTGGTACTCGAGTTCGCGGATACTCGAACGGACGACTGACTCACGAGGAGAACCCAATTGTGTGAACTGACCGGGGTGCATTGTCAGTCGATGCCCGTACCTCTTCGCAAGGGCACCGACTTGCGCAAGAAGGGGTGCACAGTATTCAAGAGAATATCCGTACGCTTCGTGTGACGCATACGGAAACATGTCCGATGACCTGAAACCATTAGGGATTGACAATGAAACGGACGTAAACTTACAGTCTCATAAAACGAATATTCTACAGAATGAATATCATTCAGCTTGTGGGCCGTAAAGAGAGGTAAATACTTGCATTCCGTTCATTCCACTCGATAATCTTTAGCATATCCTCTGCGTTCTGTCTACCAAGGTCCTTGGCCCAATCAATTCCATTCTTCTTGATGGTATCGATTCTAGATTCACGCATCAGAGGCCGAATATCGCTCTGCGTTCGTATGACCGACCGGCACGTCCTGGAACAAAAGACAGCTTCATTTGCAGGCTTGACATTCCGCAGGACCGTATTTAGACAAGCATAACCTATCCAGAACAATCAGTCTCGTGCAGAAAATCGCAGCTTCAGTGGATACCTAACCGCCCTTTGAAGGTGGTCGCCTTCTTCTTGACGTCTGGGATGGTGTATACGGGCTCAGATTTGCGAGCACGCTTGCGCTTCCCTGGTGCCTCTGAGTTAGATCCCTTTCTTTTTCCCTTCGTAAGGTTGGACTCGTCTGAGGACATGATAGGGGTAGTTCTGCCGAGTCGGAGCTTTAAAAATGAACAACTCCGTGACTAAGCCGTGTCCAAGTCCATTGCACCCTACCCACTTGTACCATGGTTCGTATCATAATCAAAGGAGGTGCGTTCGACCATCTTTTGTACGCGTACGTTTTGTTTCTGACCATCTCGACTGTTCCAGGTGTTTGGAAGGTTTGTGGCGAAACGCGAAACACGTCGACTTGCTCACAGGATAGGCAGAACACCGAGGACGAAGTCCTCAAAGCCGCTATTGCAAAGTACGGCAAGAACCAATGGTATGCCGTCGAGCTTGTTTTCGTGATCACTACTTACCCCCTCGCAGGGCCCGGATATCGTCTCTGCTTGTTCGCAAGACCCCAAAACAGTGCAAGGCCCGGTGGTACGAATGGCTAGACCCTTCAATCAAGAAGACGGAATGGTCAAAAGTGAGGTCTCGTCCCTCTGACTGGACTTTGCTCACAGCGTGTCGCCTTCAGACGGAAGATGAAAAGCTACTCCACCTCGCCAAGTTGATGCCCACCCAATGGCGGACAATAGCACCCATGGTCGGTCGAACTGCGACGCAATGTCTGGAGCGGTATCAAAAGTTGTTGGATGAGGCAGAGGCCAAGGAAAATGTAGACCTGGGTTTAGCGGGACCAGGGGATGAGGCTGGGCCGAGCGCAGACGATGTCCGACGACTACGACCTGGAGAGATTGACCCGGATCCGGAAACAAAACCAGCACGACCGGATCCCATCGACATGGACGAGGATGGCATGTCATCCGTCCTTACCGTTACCCTGCATGTCTGACTGCTCCGCAGAGAAGGAAATGTTGTCAGAAGCGCGTGCTCGTTTAGCCAACACGCAAGGAAAAAAAGCCAAGCGGAAGGCTCGCGAGCGTCAGCTAGAAGAGGCACGAAGATTAGCAGTCCTTCAGAAGAAGCGCGAATTAAAAGCGGCTGGTATAATGTTTGTTCTTGAGCCTTTTCAATCTTCTTGTAGACATACTCATCTTTGCTCTTGCAGCATGCGACATAAAACCAAACAAAAAGGAATGGATGCAAGTGCTCATTTGACGTTTCCTGAATATTCACTTATTGTTATGTTTTTATTCCAGTACAATACGGATATCCCCTTTGAAAAGAAACCCGCGCCCGGCTTTTATGATACCTCTGAAGAGCAAGCACGAATAACGAGTGCCCCTGTTGGTCAATCACTCCGACGTCTCGAGAACAAGCGGAAGACCGATGATGACGAAGCTGAGCGTAGAAAGCGCCAGCGGCGCAACGGGGAAAACAAGGGTAATGAACCCCATCAAACAAAGTTCATTGCAGCACGTGATGCTCAAATTCAGAAGCTCAAGGAGGCTGATAGCATTGGACGTCGGCGAAAGTTGGCGTTACCTGGTCCTCAAGTTGGGGAGACGGAGTTGGAGGATATCGTTAAGATTGGCCAGATGGGGGAGAAATCCAAGGCCCTGGTGGCAGAGGGTAGTGCAGCTACTTCCAAGCTTATTGGTGAGTACGAAGGCTTGGAGGGCGCAAAAATGGCACGAACACCTCGTACGGCTCCCCAGCGTAAGTCCGTTTGTACATGGATTGGATGCATCTGACTTTTGACCACATGAATAGAGGACAACGTGTTGACTGAAGCTCGAAACCTGCGCAATATGACAATTGCTCAAACACCCCTACTCGGTGAGGAGAACACACCGCTTCACATTGGACCAGATGGCGGAACTGGTTTCGAGGGCGCTACACCCCGTCATCAAGTTGCATTCACACCTAATCCCCTCGCGACACCGTTGCATGGTGGTGTGGGAACTGATGGACTTGTCACGCCCCGTGGTGTCGGTGCGACGCCGCTCCGTACACCTCGTGACAATCTGAGCATCAACCCATCGACGGGTATGGTGACCGGTGGTGAGACCCCTCGCGAACAACGGCTCCGCGTCGACTCCGCCAAGCGGGCCCTGAAGGCCGGGTTCATGAACCTTCCCAAACCTGAGAATAATTTTGAGCTGTTGGTGCCGGAGGACGAGGAAGAAGAAGAGACGAACGGGTCGATGGTCGAGGAGGATGCGGCAGAGCGCGATGCGAAGCTGAAGCGTATGCGAGAGGAAGAAGAGCGTCGGATTCTCGCGAGACGATCGAAACCCGTGCAACTTGGGCTACCTCGACCGGCGCGGGTCGATGTGGCGCAACTCATGCAGGATCTGGACATTGGCGACGACGAGTTTACGGATGCGCGCAAGTTGATGAATGCCGAACTTGCGGACCTGTTGCTCCACGACTCGATTGCGCATCCACTGCCTGGCACCAACCTTGCGGGGGGCACCGTGTCGAACTATGAGATGCCGGACGACGATGATCTTGCACAAGCCAAGTCTCAGATCCACGTCGAGCTTGCGACGGCGATCGGATTCCCTGACGCCAGCGAGGCGCAGCTCAAAGAAGGGTTGGTTACGCTCTTGAGCAACGAGGAACAAGACAGGTCCGTGTCGTGGGCACAGATCCGACAGCAGCTCGCGTTTGACAAGCATGCACGGAAATGGGTTGACCCGGACACGCTCTCGCTCGGAGAGCGGATATCAGGTTTTTCTGCGCTGTTGGACGAAAGCCGAGAACAAATGGCCAAGGAGGCGAGTAAAGCCACCAAGGCGGAGAAGAAACTTGGAATCACACTCGGAGGGTATCAAGCGCGCAATCAGGCGCTCGCCAGGCGCGTCACGGATGCGTTTGACGCGCTCGTGAAGACCCAAGTAGACTACGACAGTTTCTCACGGTTGGCGGCACACGAGCGGATCGCTGGGCCTCGGCGGGTGGACACGCTCAAGGAAGAGGTGGACGTTCTGGAGCGGAGAGAGCGCTTGTTGCAGGAGAGATACGCGGAGCTCGAGCGGGATAGACGGGAGGCAATATCACGCGTGGCGGTGCTCGAGGAGAGGATTATGGCTGAAGCGGAGGCATTGAACGAAGCTGCGCTAGCTGAAATGGAAGGATGAGATTTAGTCACTGGACGGTCACCTCATTTCCATTTCTCTTCTTTAATTATTCATTGCTTATGTATCCGGCAATGCTATAGCGGATGTATGATTCGAAATCACGATGTGGGTAGCGATGCATGTGGGTAAACGACCGTGTCAGAATTGTGCCCCATCGAACTGGGAGTTGCATGGCCGCAAACAAAATGTTTTTGATCGAGCAGTAATGTATCCGTTCTGACATCATCTTACCTCACAACCATTGATTGCGCCGGGGAATCCCAGCCCACGATCTTTACCGCGAAGCACAGGTGTTCCATATGGAGACCAAACCAGTGACCAAGACATACTCACTAAGCACTTGAGACACGAAGGAACCCCGACGACGCTCATGGGCGGACATTAACAGCAGACGCACATGTGTGGCATTGATATGGACCTTGATTTCAGCATAACCTTTTTTATTCCCCTGTGCCGCGCCTAGACCAGGGGGAGGAAGGGGTATGGGGGTCGTCGCTTGTCGTACGTCGCGTTGACGTGGGACAGCGTTGGACGCAGGGACAAAAGTCAGGACGACACACAACGACATCAACATCGCCCTGCATGGGCGCGTTGGCAGTGCCGCCGCAGAGCGAAGAATGAGCGGCCGTGTCGAAACTGAAATAACGCACGGCCGCCATCGGGTAAATCAGCACCTTTGCTTGGGCGGTCAAAGAGCGACGTTGTGCCTGCCCCTGGGTGGCATCCGAACAGGCTGATGCGGTACTAGCCCCTCTTCGTTTCGTGTTCGTGTTCCGGACCCGCGCAAGGACCAGAGAGGGAATGATGCAGGGATAGACAAAAAAAGGGAGGAGGAAGGGGATCGATTGGGCGATAACATACAAGACAACGTTGTTATGATGTAAGCAACACAGCGGGTTTCAACTTCCCGCGTACTGTACGACGATGGCAAAGAGTCGCCTGTTCGTCGTCGTGCTTTCGGTCCCCTTTCTCTTCATATCCTTCCTCTACTTGGCTGCCAGGCCACCCTTCTCCGCCCTCTTCTCCTCCCCCCCGCCCGACGAAATCTACGGTCTCTTGCATTTCGTCACATCCCCGTACGAGGTCGACCGAGTCATCACCACGCTTGCCGACGCCGGAGCGCCCAAATGGTCGGAGGCGATCGAGCCGGAAAAGCCGGTCAATCTAACTTGGTACGCCAAGTCCGACCCACTGGCGCGTCCGTGGGCAAGCCGAGTCAGGGACCTCCAACAGCAATACCCTCTCGTCGTGTTTTCAAAGGTACGTCTGTCAGCACGTCGCGCGTCGCGCGTATTCACTCGAGTCGGTTGGTTGGTTGGTTGACAGACGTACTGCCCGTAAGCCGCTGCATCGTTGTTTGAACGTGCGTCTAGGGCTGCCGTTGATGCACGCGATGAACAGATACTCCAAGAAAGCGAAGAAGCTCCTCGAGGCGTATGACCTCACTCCGCCACCAAAGATCGTCGAAGTCGATTTGCGAGGTGCGTCCGTTGGGTTCCCCGCCGTACGCCTGGCTGATGGTGTTTGCAGCGGACGCGCAGCATATCAAGACGTTGCTGACGCGTCTCACGAAGCGGTCGACGTTCCCAAACGTGCTTCTGCTTGGTCTCTCGCTTGGTGGCTGGGACGAGCTCAACGAGCTGCACGAAAAGGGCAGGTTACAAAGAAAGTTAGAGGAGGGCGGCGTCAGGGTCGGACGACCTGGGAAATATAGATCCTGAGGCGTGTGCTGGTGCTTAATATCTGGTAGGGTTGATACACGACGTGTAACAAGGTCGTTCGGAGAATGTCGAGTTGTCAACGTCGTTATCGCCATGAGAACGCGAAACGCAGGACTGGTACTGTTCCGAACATGGGGGGCAAGAACAATATTACCTTTTTCTTTTTTTTTTCTTTCCTGGTTATCGCATCGCGTTATCGATGGCGCCACTTATCGTCGGAACGTGGTCTAAGATTTGGCAATACAAAAGCGAGCAAAGGCTGCCGAAACCTACAATATCTCCAAATGGTTCAATTCGGCTCGCCCGAGTGTAATCTTTCTGAACCTGACCGAACAGAATTGTACGTACAAAGACAATCTCCCTACTATCTGCTTAGTTCCGCTCGACCGAAAAGTACTGGCACTGGTTTCTAAAACCTGAAGAGTCCAATGGGTTATTAATATACGACGTAAAGACAGGAATTCTCAAATCTATCATTTGGACTCTGTTCGGATTGCTACAAGCGGAAAACCCGCGTCTTATCTGAGAGCATTTCGTGAGCAATAACCATGACCAGCGCATATACGCAACCAAATAACATCCGGAGCGACTCCACGCTCGCTACCCAAGTGGCATCACTTCCCGTTTCCAGAATGGGATCATGTGTACGGTACGCCCTAAGCGGCCCGGCGTCTAGCTCCCTACAGCAACCTGGTCAGATCCGAGGTAGATACGATGCTTCGTGTAACGAGAAGTCGGCTAACCTTTATGTTGCGTTTATCCGACTCCACCTTGACCCCCGCTTCGACGAGTCTTTGTGCAATCTCGCCCGCTTGATGTGCCCTCCGAATTTCGGTCATGAGTCCCTTGGCGTCCGCCGTGTCCGCGCCGACCGGCTGCCCACCAATCAAGAGGATGGGCGACGCCGGCACGTGCGTCAGCCGTGATAAGAGTGGCAGCAACACCCGTCCGTCCTCGCGCTGGTCGATCTCGATCACGAGCGGTTGCGGCTTGAGGCCCATGTTCGAGAGCATGTACCGCACCTCGCGCGAGTCCGACGAGTGTGTCTGGGGGAGGCACGCGTCAGCGCTCAGACGGCACCCCGTCGGTCGGCTTCGGCGCGCGACGCACCTTGACAAAGAGGATGACCGGGGTGCGGGCCCATACCTGCGCGACGACCTGGTCGAGCTCCTGCCTGGCCAGTTCGCTGCGGGGGTCAAAGTCGAGCACGAGCTGCGGGTCGAGGGGCTGGTCTGGGTTGACGCTCGACGGGAGGGCGTTGCGGGGGAGGGAAGTGATGAACGCGATGAGCGCGGCGAGCTCTTCGGCTGGGGAGAGCGTGATGGGCCTGCGTTGTGGTGCCATGGGATGCAGCTGCTGCTGCTGCTGGACCTTGCGGTACTTGTTGGACGGTTTGACGACGTGTTTATCGCTGTACCCGTGTGGACGGTCGTGGTCGCGGACACGGGTGAGGAGGGTGCTGGAGAGCTCGGCGGAGGGGTAGGCGACAAACAAAAGGTAGCACGTGAATATGAGGAGGGCGAGGAGGGCGAGGATGGCGGCGCGGTGCTTTACGCGGGGCGTCTTTGGAGAGCCAAGCGGATGGAGGAGGGGCACGGGGAGGGGCATGGCGTACAAGGAAACGAGCGGAAGGAGGGAGGAATTTAAGGAGTCTTGTCACGGCTATGCGTACGCTCGACACTTCATTCATTCGGGTCTGTACCTCGAAATCGAAATCGAGATCCACATTCATGACCGTGTCGAAATAAAATAAATAATAATAATAATAATATCGATCTTATCATGCACGAGGTTTTGCCGACCATCTCGCTCGGCTCGCATACGAAATACACGCATGCATTACATGTCTCATCAATCCAACAACGTGCTCCGATCCGCATTCAAAATCAACCTCGTGAAGAACCGAATCTGTT
>JBBPMP010000906.1:0-11409 GCA_038090395.1 Boletales sp. KT-2023a
ACGAAGTGTCGGATATAATGAACTTTAGTACTTTGGTCACTTTGATAACTTTATTTTGTAGAATTACTTAACAATGAGATCAAAGTACCTTAAAGTTATGTAAAGCTAGTGTAGGATTTGCTGATGAAGCCCATCTTTTGTTTACAAATAAACATCGGACCGGAAACGGGCTCCAGGTTCAGGTCATAGCAGCGAATTTCTCCGGAGAAAGCCACAATCGTAAACCGCCTAAGGACCAGACTGACGCCGATAACTCCGCCTGGGGCACACACTGAACGTCCCTTCGCCTTGCAATTTTTGCTACGGCATCATCGCCTCCCGTGAGACGCGGAAACCTTGCGCAAGTGTCTTCTCCAAATCATGTACTGATAAGTGAGCCGGGAGGAAGAGGAAAGACGACCTTGCGGTAGACGTTGTGCCACACACCCACATACAGAAATCGAGGCACCTGGAACCATATTTAGCCAGACTTACAAACATTCACTACCGTCATGGAACGCCGAGGCTCAAGCACCGTGCGTATCTGAATAATGTCCATGATATCGTGATATACATTTGAGTAGAACCGGAGCCTGGTAAATTGGAGCCCGGAGGAGTCATCAACTTCGTCATTTTGAAAGAAACGAAGACAACGGAGGTATCATGTAAACATACTGCGCTTGCTCTCAGTTTGGTGCCCGTACGTCGTTCAGGTTGGATGCAGATATGATGAGCGTTTCTTTCAGAAAACCAGTTGTGACATCGTTCTATTTTGCTGCTCGTAATTCCTACCTTGTCTGACAAATTTCAGCTGATATTTTCCTAATCGCAATCAGGATGCCATCGCATTGCCCTTAGGCTGGTTTCGCAATGAAAGCGATGACAAGTATCTGCGGAAAGCGATGGTACATACTCCAATAAGCAACATAGTGACAACGCGAATACGACTGCGCATCCTGCGGCGCGCCTATCCTTATGATGGTACTAATTCATCTGACGTATATCGTTCTTCAGCGTGCATAAGAACCGAGCGCACTGCAAAGCATAACTACCATCCCAAGTTTCTCCCCCTCTTGTTCGCACGTCTGCCCCAGATTCACCTTCCACTTCCGCCTCAACCTACTTCCTAATCATCATGCATATCAGTCTCGCTTCGTCATTTGCTCTTTTAACATTCCTCGGCTGCGCCGCAGGAATCCCCTACCCCGTGCCATCGGGCGGCGTACAGGGCTCTGGTCAATCATACCCGCCGAGTGCCACTGTGATTTTGGGTCACTCCGCCCCTCCTAGCGTCCAGACTGGTGGTGGTCATGATCATGTCAACCACGCCAGCAGGGCTCTGGGTGGTCATTCCCAGATCGTCCCACCCTTCCAGACTGCTGGCAGTCAGTCTCAGATTTTCCCCGCCATCCAGACCGGCGACGGTCACTTCAGCGCTTTTGGCCATAGCGGCGCGGTGGGCCGTTCTGTTCCTCCTAGTTTCCAGACCGGTGGCGGTCACTCAGACCATGTCAACGCCACGGGCTCTGCTACCTGGGTGCCTCCTAGCATTCAGACCGGTAGCGGTCGCTCTGGCCCTAGCGGCGCTGTAAGTCACTCCATCCCTTCTAGCGTCCCGACAGGTGGCAATGGCAGCCACTCGGGCGTGCCTCACAGCGCGTCGGGTTACCCTTCGCCGAGCAACGGCATCCCCACTTCACTCGTTGGGCCACCCTCGTTGCTGTCCGGGGCACCGTCTTTTACTGCCACGGCGACAGGCACGGTTTATTGATCAACGAAGCGTTTAGCTGATAATACTCGCGGCGGACTTTCTTGACGTCGTCACATGTATGAGTTTTACAAGTGCTGCACGGATAGTTTTCCATGGACACTTAATTTTTGTATCTCCAATTTCCATGTATTCCATCTTCCAATTCATGATACATAGATGCCTTTTCGTGTTTCCGATTCTTTTGACCTCCTCATACTCGGACCATTGTTCGACATGCTGACGATAAGAGACTCCGAAAATTCTAACGAATGAAGAAAAGCTAGTGAGACGTCATCATCGTTCATATTGTCTATGTCAATAGTCAAGGAAACGAGTGAGGAGTTTAGAAAGCACTGGATGAGTATGATAGGCAGGGGATTTGAACGTCTCTTGCCCTTGAATGTCGGCATCCTTACATTGGGCACTAGCAAGGACGGGCGCGAGCAAATGGATTGCAAAATGGGATAGAAAACGAGGTTGTCGAAATAACAAATCTCGAATTTTCTGACGCGGTGCGAGTAGCGATGAATGATGGTCCAATCTGCAGGTGGTACCGAGTAAAAATATAAACAGGATAGCAAATAGCAAATAGTTTGAGACGTGCGTGGGCTTTCGACAGACACGATCCGATTTGCCGCAAAACATTGAACAAGAGGCCGGAACAAGGGAAACTGTTGGAGACCAATACTTACATTACGATACAAACCCTTCATTTCCTTTTTCGGACATCACGCGGCCTACATCGTTTAAGCCTTTCCTCCAGCCTCGTATCACGTCGACTGGAGTCTTACGACTACCTACAGACGTACTCTGATAGAAACCTGTTCTAAAGGTAATCGAGGAAGGGTTCTGAAAGAACACACCATGTTTGAGCTAGCAGTCGTGCGCCCGGGGTGTCTGAATATAACATTTTTTTCGTAGTCTGTAGGAGAGTTCAATATGTGATAAAACAGATCTGGGCGGTGGAGCTTTTCTCAACGATCCAACGGAAAGACTCGTCATTTCGAGCCCTCGTGCTAGACTGTGCCGCTTATCGAATCCATCTTTGGATGGCAAAGACGATCGCACGGTAATTGATTTCGCCGTGGGGGTTGCATGGCAGCGAATAAATGCTGATGGGGCTCCCGAATGGGCTCTCTCTTCGCACACAATTCTCACCCTAGGCTCACCGTTCTGCGCTTGTCACTCTATACATAGCACCCAGGCTCCCCGCATGTTCACATCAAGAGTAGTTGGAGAGTCAATCCTCCTCGGAGTACACTGAAGGATGCAATTAGCAGACTCTCAAGAATGATTACATGTTCCGAGTCATGAGTAACGGCGTGCGCAAGGTCTGTAAGATAAAGTAAATACTCCAGTGGTCGGAGTGATAATGGTATTGTGCACCCCCTCAATCCGAGCGGTGTCTGGAGGTGATACGATGACATTGGTAAGGGCATCCGGAGGCGTGGTATTGCCTCACATGATGTCCTCAACATCGCTCGTAATAGCGACGGTATGTTGCACCCCCTCAATTTGGGCGGTATTGGGTTGTCGCATGGACACCCCCTTGCTTGACGAGGTGCGCTGAGGGTTGTCATAGAGGATTGTGCAATCGATAAAGTAAGCGTCGTCGCGTAGCTGCCCTTCCATGACGATTTTACCATTGGACCGTTTGACAGCGACGTGTCCGTTTCGTTTGGTAATTTCCGTACATTTACGGTCTAGGCGGGTCTCCGAAAGTGTGTTTGTGCGGGCATTGGGGCAATAACGAACGTCTCGCAGTTTGATAATCCGGTCGCGTCGTCCTTCGACCGATACGTCAATAAGTATGGTGCCAGTACCATATGCTTGTGGCTTCGGTCCGTTGTTGATGGTGCCTGTGTCATCGGTTGGTGTAAAGTCTGTGAATGCTGATCGGTCGGTACAGATGTGGTAGGGCGAATGCCCATCTAGGATCCGGATGGAGTGAGGTGGCGAGGGGCTGTGTGCGGAGCGGGCGCGACCGCCGGTAACGGAGGGCGTTCCGTGCGAGCTTCGTCGTTTGCTGTCCATTGGGCCGCCGCGTGAGTAACAGCATGTTGTCTCTTGACCTGATACCCCACAATTTAGGCAGTAAGGTTGGCCGAGCTGCGATGTACGACTACGACCGGACCTGGTCGTTATTGAGCATACCGTATTGTAGCTGTTACGTATGACTGTCTCCTTGGCATTGCTACCAGTTGGGCGTCTACGACGGTGTATGGCTTGGAACGTCATGCTTGTATTTTGGCTCATGCGCATGTCATATTCATCTCGCATGCAGCGTTCAACTTCGACTGATGTGTACTTTTGTGGCAGTGTTGCAAATATGTAGTTCCAGGTGGGGGCATAGAGATGCATAGGAAGCATGCGAACGGTCTGTCATCGATGTCCTCCTGCATGAGTATGAGGTCGCGACAGTACCTTTTCATTTTCGAGATGTGCGCAGCCACATCCTCACCATCTGTGTAGCGAGTAGTAGTCAGCGATGCAATTGTTAGGGTCCAGTCAGTCGCGGTAGTTCCAGCGGGCGGTTTCTCGTTGGGTGAGACACCCAGTTGAGCGGCATTGTTGTCGAGGTAGACATAGAGGTCAATGGTTTGCAGTGCGCGTGTGATGATTCCGGACCAGGTTATATAGTTGTGCGTCGTCAGAGACAGAATAAATGCGTATATTTAGACGGGTCTATAGACCTCTTTAACGTGAAATGGGTGCCTTCCTCGTCCGATGACTCGTCATCTTCTACTCCGAATCTTCGTCGGATCGACCTGGTTAACGATGGTTCATGTGACGGGTTCGAGTCAAGATGCGAAGTGTCGGGTTGAGAGTTTGGTGTGACAAGGCACTCTAGTCTGGCTCCTGGTCGGGACGCGTTCGGGTGTTCTCGGATGCGCGAGGGTCGTCAGTGGGAGTGGCATTTTCTTCCTGCAGTTTTTCCTCGTCTTTGGTTGGTACCCGGTGGTACGTCGTCTAGTTTCTGATGTTCTTTTTCCGCGCTAAGCGGGGCTCATAACTTAACAGCGTGTGCAATGTCTGCAAGACAGAGTAAATACTCCAGTCGAGTGAGTAAGCTGGAGAAAGCACAAGCGAGTGTCGTGCAAAAGTTAGCAAGTGTCCAAATATGGTAACGTACTATAGCGAGAGTGTACGAAGAGTAATAAAATACCTGATAGACGGGCTGTTCTCGACAACGAGCCTTGTTGAATAGTGAGAGGTACAGGGCAAGAGGAGTGTATCCAGTCGAGTGAGTGAGACTGGAGAAAGCGGTATTGAAGCAAAGATTAACGATCATCCACATATACATAGTAACGTACTAGTGAAAGCGTATGAAATAAAACCAAAAATATAGCTAATAGACGGCCGGGCTGTTCTCTAACAAAATTCGCATTTTATTTTCATCATCATCCTGTCATCATGCTATTACTACTGCGGGGGTTTCGAATGACTACCATCAAGGGCCCGTATTTCTCATCCCACACATATTGTTGTACGTATTAAGGTGAGTGTCCATCATCCCTCTTGTACTGGTCACTCGCAGTTTCCAGGCGATATGCGTCATCATATTCCAATAAATCCGGCACGCATCTCGTTTCAAGTTGATGCGAACATCCAATACGTTGGTGTTCGACGGTCAGTGTTGCCACTTGCAGTGCCGTACCGACACGATGCCGCGGTACGGTGATCTTGGTCAGCACATAAATGGGGTCCGAACTTTATCCAAGAATGTGATCGTCAGACCGGCGATGGGGCGATTCGTGGCTTGGCAGCAAGACCGCCGCGCACGACGGCATGCATCTATGATGGATGTCCACCGCTACGATTAAACTTGTATGCTTGGATGGGCACGATCCGACTGCCTGGCAAGAGCGTGCACCACGGGCTACCGGTTCCGTCGAGTGGTAAAAGAGTCGGAACAATGCCACGTGTGTAAGACCAAACACGCTCGATGAAGGTATCACAAAGATCAAAAGTCATTCATACCCTCCGGTGCCGATGAACGGACAGAGGCATCCGCCAGAAGAGCGACCGATCAAGGATCTCTGAGCATCGCATCGCCGATGGGGGAGAGTGAAAGATCGATGGACCCTCGAGATCGGAATAATAAACAGGTCTCCGATACCTTTGCGTCCAAAGGCAGACAGGCACGAATCATACGATAGCAACCCGTTCGAGGTGATGTGCTTGATGTCTTATCGCGAGGGAGCATCCTTGCAGATCAGTCAGATCGATAACCAGATGACAGGGCACGCATAGCATCGATGGTAGGTGGCAGTGTTCGGACAGGCTTTGTATCCCAAGAGAGCTATGATAGGAGATAGCGTGCTTCCAAGGAGCGATCCTCGGCGTTTGTGAAATGAAACGGCACCGACCGCATCGTTGTGGTTTCAGATTTAATCTCGTTGGTTGGTGATGTGCAACATAGGAAATGTGTTGAAGTATATTCGGAGCCGCCCATCTGTCCACATTTGTCGAGCATCTAATAACATAATGTTTTGACGATGCTTTTTGCACGATTTCCGAGCACCGATTGGTTCGCCTGCAGCCGAAAGAATAGGGTTGCCGAGGGATACCATATGTGGATGGCAAGGAGCAGCCCAAAGACACTTTTAACCCAGTTTCAGATAAATGATTAGTGGTGGCATGGATCGCAAGAGTCTCCAAATAGAGCAAAGATTCGGGAGATTGGCGAAAAATGATGGCGATGCGGCATTTGCCATGCCTTGTGATGCGTACAGCGAAGCGAGGGGGGGCAGGCGTTGGATGTATGACGTTGGGCAGCCCCTCCAGCAAGACGAGACAAGATGAAACCATTGGAGGTCTGTTTAGTACATGTTCGTTACATAACGATAACAGGATTGTTCGTGCTTGCTCACCACCCTGGGAACCCAGTGCGTTACAACCCTGTTATCGTTAACGGACATGTACACCAATAACGGCCAACACAGGCAGCATGGGGCGTGCCCAGAACAGGCACGAACACGTACGTCTACCTCACACATCGCCGCCACCACCGACCACGTCCTAAAACGGTTTTGAGTGCCACCATCGAGATAGATCGGAAAATGCCTGCCCCGCATACAGCCCCTTATTTTCAAGCGCGCTCATATGCGTAAACGTGTCCACATGCTTGAGCTCCGCTCGCACGACGCTGATACGTCCGCAGCAGCAAGCGGTCCGTCTCGTGGTCCGCGATCCCGTGCGGCGCGATGATGCGATGATGAGCAGCGGCGCCACATCTACGCGAGCGTGAGCGCAACGTCGCACGTCGTGATACCGACCCCCCCGACGAGGCCACCTGGACGGCTGATCGCATACAAGATCAACGTCGCGACCACGGATCGTGACCAAGGCGCTGCGTTCGACGACGACGATGGTGGTGGACTTGGACTTTGGACTGGCTCAACAGCGTGTGCTTCCTCGTAACCGTAACCGAGATCAAGACCGTCGCAGACATTGACGGCTGTCACGAGGGCCCATGTCACCAAGCAATAGGTGTGCAGATTACCCGAGATGACGACCTCCACAGCACAAAACCCCGAAAGAATCTTGGTACAGATGTACAGTACCAGTTCGACGGGACCACGCCTCTCCTGTTGCCGCCAGCCCGGTGCCGAGTTCCCAAATTCTACCCAACGTTTGAACTTACCCTCAACGGCGATTAGCATTCACTGTTTTCCCTGGAAAGATTGGTGAGGGAGGCTTCGTTTTCCAAATGGGCTCGTCGGCATCACAACTCTGCATCAACATGGCATGTTGCGCTGCGGTGAGTAGTTGAGATGCGACCTATGGTAGAACCGTCGATCCTCATCGGAACAGAGACGGACCGCAAGCACTGTCACTATTCCAAATCAGACGACAGGGTATGGAAATGCAGCGGTGGCCAGAATCAACATCTAGATATGACCGCACGGCGTGATCAGTGCACCATGTTCCACACAGATAATGGAAATCAATCGGAACTGGGGACGTCGTGTGTTTTCCGTTGTGCCACGCAAAGGCGGATGCAGATCTGACGAGGGTGCATAGATGACGAGAACACGCACAAACTTGTGCAATCCAAGGAGATACTGGTGAGCCGCGGGATACGCGAGCACGCGGGAATACAAACCCAAAGGGTCTTTTTTTTTGCGGAACGCCGGATCTACGCGACTATTTCAAGCGCAAGGAAAGGCAAAAATGGTGGTCGCACACACCGATGACCTATAAGAAGAAAACTGCAAGTGAACAAGCTATGGAATAAACAGCGAACGAAGATATATTAACTCACAGTTGAGACGGATAAAACGCGGACTGAGAATACAAGGCCATCGATCCGGTAAACCATCAGGGACGACGGTGTACAAACAGAAGGCAAAGGAAGATTTGGGCTGCACATAGGCTAGCAAAAACTGGAAGGGGTTGAAGAATAAAAGAAACCTGCGGACGACTTTATTAGCTCTATAATGAACAAAAAAAAATGTCACTAACCAGAAATGGTTTTTTTGTCCCCAGAGCGTGTACGCACAGAACGCATATAGAACGCAGCTGAAACTGTGTCAATGACCTGCGACTGGTACGCCGATCGGTGTGACCTACTTCACGACTATCATAATACCAGCAGGGAGGAGAATGATCATGCCGAGTAAGCCGCACTCGAGGCTGTAGGTGGTGATGACCACAAGCGAAGTAGGCTGGGACACGCCTTTCGAACGAACTTGGAGTTCGCGCCCTGGAAGTGCAACGGCCACTGTGAACTGCAGTTAGGTCGTGATAGATACGGTGTCTTGGACGACTGAGGCAGTGAGATCATAGCAGGTTAGCAGTACGAGTATGATCAATTTCTTGTGGCTCTGCAGCGGACGCCTGGTGCTTGATTTTTGCGGGACGTAAACTTGCATATGTGAATTGAATTCCGTACTCCTGTGTGCTGCGATCAGAAATTAAACTTGGCTTGACCAAGGGCAGTGCAGTGCAGCCATGCATGTACTGCGGTTGTTAGTGTAGATCTATGTAAGTTGCAGTCGAAGTATGAGTCTGACACTACTGACAGCTTGCCTCTCTACCTCCGACCCTCGCCATGAGTCTCGACCAAAACTTGTTCACCCTCTTTCTCGCTCCGAACACGTCCCACCCAGCTGGTACTGTGGTTGATCTCACCGACACCGCGGGTACGGTGCACTACCGCAAGCGCCGGATCCTCCCGCAGCAGCAGCAACAAGTCTACCGCATCGAAGTGTCCGGTAAGCACCACCCCAACCTAACCTCGGTCACGCCCACCAACCTTATCCAGACCCCCTCTCCGAGGCGTTGTTGGCCAGCGCAACCGCCCCGAGCGCGACGAGCAAGCACAAGACCGTCGAGCTCTACAACCCCTCGAAAGTCGTCGAGCTCAAGTACACAGGCACCCTCACGTTTCGGTGGTCGTTCAAATGGGAGACGTACGTCTCTTCGTTTTCCTCGCCCACCTACCTCTCAGCGCGCGAGCAGCCACGAGTTTGAATGGAAGCGCGAGGAATGTTTCATCATTCGCAAACCGGACCCACCCGTGCTCGTCGCGGTGACCAAGGAGCCGCCCGGACGGATCAAGTCGGCGTCGGTCCAGATCCTGGATTACAACCTCAACCGGTGCGTCACATGCGCCCAACAACGACGCGCGCTGATTCGGGTCAGGTTCGACATCGAGGATCGCAAGGGCCTCGAGATCGTCATCTTGACCGCCCTCTTGACGTTCCAAGACGCGAGCGATGTGTACCACGAGCCCAATACGACCGCCTCTGCGCCCGCCACGACTCCCCCGTCAGCGGTGCCACCTGCGCTGCCCCCGAAGCCGGCCCCCAAGAAGGGTGTGGAACGCATCGCCGAGCTGCAGCTCGGCAGAGGCCAAGTCAACGAAGTGACCGTGCTCGAGGAAGGTCCCATCGCAGACTATGCGAAATTCTGCGTGCGACTGTTGCAGGTGCGCGTCCTGTAATCAGCACAGCCCGTCCAAACCTATCAGTTCTATAGGACGATGCGATGCTATTCATCAGCGTGCGATCATCGGACCCGAACCAAGTTTCCAAAGTGTTACAGGTCGTCGAAGAGACCAAGCGGTTACGTCACAAGGCTGGTATGTCCTCGTGTTCATCCACAGCACGTATGTGTGTTTGTCTGACATCGCGTACAGGTGATCCACAGCTCTACCAGTATGTGCTGTATGACAGCGGGCAAGCGGTGTCACAAAAAGGTCCCCGCGTTATTAATCTGGATGACAATCATGGGAAGGGCAAAATTAAAGAGTACCTGCCACCAACCAGTCTGACGGTCCACCTAAGCAAGATCGACATGCCCGAGCTTCGCCCACGAGGTGCATCCTTCGATGGACGTCAAACACGACGACATGACACAGACAACGGAAAGAAAAAGGGCAAGGATGCGTCCAAAAGTGGGAAGGATAAGGGAAAGGAAAAGGAAAAGGACAAGAAAAGGGACAGGGAGACCGACGGTCGCACGAAACGCCCCTCTCTGCCGGGGCAGCGCATATCCGCACAGCAAACACATGCACATCGTTCGCACTCACATCCGATGTCCTCCTCCACGCCATCACCCACTTACCGATTGCCACCGCCGGTTCCACCTCGTGCCCAGGTCCCACAACGCACCTCGGGTACACTGCGTCGACAATCCATGTACGGCACTCTGACCGCGGACCATCGTGACGACGGACGACACGGAGGCGCGGGCGCCTCCTCGGGGCTCCTCGGGAGGTTCCTGAGTGGGTGATGTACGAGAATGAACCTATCCAGGGTCACTCTTTTCTATACCCGCGGACGACTTGGACGTGCATATCCCTGCGATACTTTTATTCAAGACCGTTTTTCATGCGCATTTCTTCCTTTTGAACTCACGTTGCACGACGTGCGCCTTTGCCTCGGCACGTCGCGTCGAAGCTCCTGCACTGTCGGATGGACGGATGGACGATGCGGTGATATCCTATATCATATGCCTATCGATCATCATATCGGCCTGTTGTCGAACGAATACCCAAGTCTCGTGTCGATCGTTGGACGGTCGTCGGGCGATCGATCGGGTTGCTGTGTCATGCCCGTGGCGATTGCCGTCGGCGCGTGGCGGCTGTCGCATTTGGATTGACGTGTTCGCAGTGCCGCGGCCGGACGTTTCTCCTCGTGGGTCACGATCATGTTCTTCGGGACGTGATGTACATATACCACGCGGCACAGATACCCCCACCGGGCCCACCCCATTATTTAATTCACCTGGCCGACCTCAGTGTTGGATCGAAAACATAATCTGCAATCTCCTTTTTTTTAAGTAACGCCTCTGGAACAATGAATAGAAGCACGTTTTTATCGTGCCCCAGGCTGCAGCAAGCCCATCGTTATCCCTGGGCGGCACACGGCACGGCATCGACACCAAGCCCCGAACGAATCTCCGCCATGGCGTATCAGACCATGCCGAAGCGGCGCTTGAATGAATGATGCCAGCGGTGCAACGGCCATCCCGTCCTGCCGCCGGCTCTTTTTGTCGAGCTTACAGTCGATGAGTCACCGCGAAAGTGGATGAAGTGCGGGTGCCAGGGGAAACGGGATCGCGATACGCCGGTCGTCTCGTACCGGCATCTTCTCCCGCTGGGCCGTATTTCCCGAATACACATGTATGGACGAGTCGTGCGTGACGGTCGCACGTTCCGACCTGTCGGT
>JBBPMP010000907.1:0-11382 GCA_038090395.1 Boletales sp. KT-2023a
CTTCTTTCCCCCTTTCGCTCCACTGAAGCATATGGTCCCTCGTTTCCCACTCCACCTCCTGACGTCATCGATGGTGAAGAAGAATACGAAGTGGACGGAATTCTCTCACACAAGGGTTCTCCTGGCCATTATCAGTACCTGACCTCATGGAAAGGTTACTCAGCATCAGAAAACACCTGGGAACCTGAACATAATCTTCGCCACGCACAGACCATCCTCTCTACCTACAAAAAGACCCACTCTTTATGATAATTTCCTTATGAACGCCATCCCCATCGAAGTCGCTTATTCTCAATTATTCAATTCAAAATCTTGCGCCAGACATTTGTTCCTTCTTCGTCATCCCACACTTTCATCTTCTCACTTCCTTGAACACGAGTGCTTTTGCCATTTTTCAGACTGTCCTGTCCACAGATCATTCTGATTTGCCTCGGTTTTTCTCTCTTTGTCAATCTCCTTCTCTCCCTATTTCACGATGTCCGTCAACTCTTCTTCCTCCTCTTCTTCACCATTGTTGGGACGCCGTTCCGGCTCTATCTCCTTGTCTTCTCCCTTACGCTCCAGGCCTGTACAGGCTATCTACTTACCCGCCTCCGCCATCAACACTCTCTACGCTGGCATCCTCGCCGAACCTACCCTCGTCCACGCCCTCAAAAGTGACCCGCTTTACAAGGAGGATTTAATCACTCAGGAACTCATATGCCTCTTCCTTGACGTTGCCAAAGTACAAAACTACCACTTTCTGTCCGCCCCTTCTGACCTTCCTGCCGCTTTTGGCCTTCCTCTTCATATGCATATCAATTGTCTCCCTGAACGTATTCTTCTCATCCTTCACCTTCATGGCTTTCATGTTTTCATCGAACGTTTGGACCCTATCTCTTTATATCCTACTTTCCGTCATGTTTACCTTTCTCTTCCTCTTGCCGATCGTGATTGTTATCTCACGTCCATTGACTCCATCCCTACTGTCTCCACATCCCAAGTCCTCGTCACATCCCCATCTCCTCCCCCTCTACCCATCATCCCCTCACCGCAACCCCTTGCCAATCGACTCTCTTCTGTTGAACTCATCCCTCATCATCGTGTCAACGACCCTGCTGTCTTCTCTGACGGATTCATTGTCGACCAAGGCATGCTTGCTCGGAACCGTGAACACATTCAGTTCTTCCATAGTCCGAACAGCCACCGTATCCTCTCTTCGGCGGTTCAAACCCTCTCTTCTCCCATCACTCTCACCCCCGCCTCCTCATCCACCCACTGTTACCACTGCAATCGACTCGGGCACTATCAGGAAAACTGTACTGAGTACAAATGCCCTTCTTGTCTTGCTTCCGCTCCGGGTCACCCAACTCGTCTCTGCTTCCGTACTCTCTGTTCTGCCTGCTCCCATTGGGGTCATTTGGACCGCTTCTGCCCTACTCACGCCTGCGCTCGTTGTGACCAAGCGGGCCATATCCTCGTCGACTGCCCCTTTGAACATTATACTCCTTCACAGGCCTTTGCAGCATCTTCCCCTTCCCCACCACTGGCGGATTCTTTGTGATGATTGAGGTCTGGGACTTCAAATGTACGGAGGGGGTAATGTTATGATCGTTCACTTACGCATCTCTTTTTCCTTCACTTCCCTTTCATTAGAGTGCATACGCACACCTTTGCGTCATATCTGCTTACTTATCGATGACGCGTCCTCCTTCTCTTACTCATCCTTGATTACTCTTCGATGACGCGTCCCTTTGTTCTTCTCGCTTCCATCGCATTCCACGCTTACACGTCCCTCAGTATATAGTCCAGTAGTTGACCTACTGTACGATATTCTCGATCTGTGCAATCTAGCATATCTTCTTGAGTCACCCTCAGTCCCCTCAAGTCCTCAGTCCCTTAGTCCGTCTTTTAGACGTATAGTCATCATCCTTCGTAGCCCTCGAACTGAGTTGTACCTCTTCGTGAGCGTCCTGTTCGTTGGTATCCCTTCGACATTGGTCTTGGTCTACACAAGGTATGCTCCGCGTAACAGTCACTGCTGTCAAACAGCAGCAGGGCAAACCCTAGTTTGCCCAGCAACAAGAACAAGGTGGTTCCTCTACCCAGGGGAATAACCAGAAGAAGCAGCAGCACAAGAGGAATCGCTCTCAAAAGGGCAAAAAGAAGTGAAAGGAGAGGAAGTCCAAAAAGGAGAAGGCACAAGCTGCCTCCACCTCTTTTGCCTTTGCCACCCCTGTTGTCACCTCCACTGCCACCATCTCATTCATGTCATCTGTCCCTGACCTGCACAGATCTGTCCACACCTCTGGCACCCACCATTACAGTCCACCTGCATTTCCTGTGACAAAGGATACCATCTCACTTGCCCACCACCTTGAGGTCCCAGCCACCTCACAAACAGTATGCAACCTTGAACCAGTTGCCACTTGTCACTCCCAATTGGAGCTGACACTGTTCACATGACATCTGCAAAACAGGGATTTTGCCATAGTGTTCATAGTAACTCATAGGAGCCATAGTTTTCCCAGAAAAACCATAGTGTTTTCATAGTAGTGACAGTATCCATAGCCTCCATAGTTGTGATAGGCTAGCATACACTAGGTGCTTTCCTAGACTGTCCCCAGTCACTGCCAATAAAATGTCTTTCCAAGTCAACTTGAAAGCCCTAGTAGACTACTACTTTTGGAGAATTGCAAGTTGAAACACATTATAGCACTTATGTTTCCTCACTTCCATTCAATAATCATGTTAATTTCAAAATGTATTTATAGTATGAGTCTACTATACAAACATTACATGCTACATGATGATCAAGATCAAAGGTAATGGACTCTGCAACAATCAGATATATGAGCTGTACACATCAAAAAATGATGGTGGCAGGAAGAAGCTATTTTATTGATAACAGTAAGTTATCACATGAGAATACACACATAATTATCTCCAAACAAATCAATAAACACAAAAGACTGCATCAAGAAATGGTAAATAGGAAAAGTGTAAGAAAAATCCTACAAAAAGTGGTGGAAAAGTACTCAAAAGATGTAGGGAAAGTGTACAAGAAGTGTAGGGAAAGTGTTGGAAAAGTGTTAGAAAGATGTAGATAAAGTGTAGAAAAAGTGTGGAAAAAGTGTTGGAAAAAGTGTTGGAAAGAGTGTAGGAAAAAGTGTAGGAAAAGTGTAGGAAAAAGTGTAGGAAAAAGCGTACAAAAGGTGTTAGAAAAGTGTAGGAAAAGTGTAGAAAAAAGCGTACAAAAGGTGTTAGAAAAGTGTAGTAAAAGTGTAGTAAAAGTGTAGTAAAAAGCATACAAAAAGTGTTATAAAGTATTGGAGAGGAGCAAGTAAGATGTACAAAAAGTGTACAAAAAATGAAGGCAAAGTGTAGTAAAAAAGCGTACAAAAGCATAGGCAAAGTCTAAGTATAGTATTTGATGGTGGAAATGGATTATATATGACTTATGTTTGACTATAGGATGAATGGTCACAGTACTCTAAAAATGTTGAGTGCTATCTGATGCCTATGTTAAGCAGAGCACCCTATGGTTAGTTGCATGGTGGGGGACCAATGTATGTATGGTACTGTATACTGTAGTATTATAGTTCAACTAATGTAAAGTCAAATTAATATACAGTATGTATTGTAAGTGTTATAAAAGATGATATCAAAGGTGCTGATAGTGGAATTACTAGTACCATAGTAGTATTTGATATATACTTTTGATTTGCTTTTAAATATTTGAACAATGGGACAGACTATGTATGAACACTATGATAGACTATGAACACTATGAAAGTACTATGAAAGTACTATACATGTGGACCCTCACTATGAACACTATGATGCTGTCCAGTGCTGGACAGCACTGGACAGTGATATCTTAACTTTATTGAGTACTGGGAGTTCACAGAACTCCAGTATGCCACTACTGCCAATTGTTACAATTCCCTCTTTTTCTTTCATTCTTCCCCTGATGCATTTTGACTGGCTTTATCTGGCACCCCTTTTACTTTCTTTAGAGTGTTCTAGAACGTACAACATGTTCATCGCACACCGTTCTTATCTCTACCTCATGCTTTTCATTTCTGTCACCTCATGTTCATTCTTATCTCCACCATGAGGTGATCCTTATCGTTTCTTTCTCCAACTTAACTTTATCCTGAGTACTACTTAAGCCTTAGTCATACATCAATGTACCTTAGCTTAGTTCTGCTCAATCAACCTTGTCCTCCTTGTGATCTCCTTGACCCTTCATCGACTACCTCGTTGGACGACTTCTTTGATCTCTCCATCGACTCTCTATGTCAACTGAACCTTTGATCCTCCACCAATTGTCTTATCAGTTGAAACCTTTGTTGTCTGGCAAGTCCTACCAGACTCCTTCAAACCTTTGACTCCCATCTTTAGTTCTCTTTGAGCCTATGCTTGTTCCTACCTGGACCAAGCATAACAAAAGAGCTAAGCTCTACTCTGGGCTACCATCACTGTAGTTCCCCACCATTTCCTCCCCACCCCCTTGATGTACCGGCCTCCCCAGGTCACTCCTTGACTCCTACTGCTCTAGGGCACAAGAACTTCCCTCTGACTCATCTCCCTCCCCCACTGCCACTGAATACCCTGACCAGGATGACGACTTGGATGTCCAACTCCCTGATAACCTCGAACAGGAAGAAACTCTCACCCTTGCCCATGACTTCTCTGCTTCAGTCTCTATCCCTCAAATCTCCACTCCCCCCTCCCCCACTCCCATAAACACCAGACCACCTCTCTTCATCTCCCCCACCCCTGCCCCTCCTCTTCCACCTCTCTTTCATTGATTTTCCCCCTCTCATGCACCACCACCCTTCCTTTCCACCATGTCAACCAAACCCACTGAACTCCATATCTGCACTCCCGACACCTTCGATGGCAACTATGCTAAGGCATTCCCTTGGCTCGACTCCGTCCGAACTTACCTAATGGTGAATGAAGACATTTACAACACTGACAACAAACAGATCACCTTTGCCCTCTCCTATATGAAGACAGGCACGGCCCTTACCTGGGCATCCTCTTTCCGAAAATCTGCCTTGGTCACCGACGCCAATGGAACCACAGTAGGCTTTGGAACCTTTGCCAGTTTTATTGCCAAATTCAACATCATCTTCAAACACCACGATACTAGGGCCCTTGCTATCAACTGGCTCTCCACTTACTGCATGCCCAACACGAATCATCCTGCCAACCTTGCCTTCTACATCTCAACTTTTCGAAGCAAAGTCCAAATCAGCCAAATCACCGATGAAAACATCCTCATCAGCTACTTCTCTGCTAATATACCTGTCAAACTCATGCACTGCATCATGACTATGGATACTATTCCTATGAAGGTCAAGGATTGGTACTCCAAAATGATCCACTTCCAGACCCAATGGGGTTGGGCTGAAGACATTGCCTGCCAAAACCATTCCTCCACTACTACCTATTGATCCTTCTCTTCCCCCTCCCATGCCACTAAAGATCCAAATGCTATGGATGTCGATGCTGTTTGTATCCCAAAGATGACCCAAGCCAAAAGACAATGGTGTATCAAAAACAGACTTTGCTTCTGCTGCCACAAGTCTGGCCATCTCTCCTTTGCATGCCCCACTTTTCCCTCTACCCCCCAGCCGAAGAAGAAGGAGGTTAGAAAGGTTGAAGAATTACCCAAGTTAGAAGAGCTTAATGATGATGATGAAGAAACCGTTGCCCGCATTTCTTTTGCAGTCCCCAATGAGGATTTTTAAATGGAGGGCGTACCTCAATGCAATGACCCTCCTCTTCCTTTTCTTGTGTGTCTGTACTTGTAAATTCGATAGCCAGACAATCTATGCAAATTCCTGTCCAAGTCATCAAACCCTCGCACTTGAAAGCCATTGGAACTCGTGCTCTCATTGACTCTGGAGCACAAATCTCATGTATTGATTGGGACTTTGTCCAGAAACACAAACTCCTGAAAACTCAACTCCCCTCCCCCATTGCTGTTCAAAATGTCAACCAATCTCCTAACAAGAATGGTCTCATCCGATTCTCCACCACTCTTTATGTCCACATTGGCCAAGTCTCCCACTCAGTTCTCTTCCATATCCTCAATTGTGGGAAAGAAAACATTACCCTTGGACTCCCTTGGCTGAAGGAAGTTAACCCCACCATCAACTGGACAAAATGCCAACTCTCCATTTCCCTTGATTCCAATCAGTTGAACAACCTTTATCAGAAACACACTCGCCCCCCCCTACTCCTTCCTCCCCTTGACCTATCTGACATGTCAACATCAACACCATCTGGGATGGACGACTCTACAACTACATAAAGAAGGAAACTGAACAACAACACCTTATTCGCAACAATGATTGCCATGTCATCCAATGTCTCATCTGTTGTGGTTCCTGATTCATTCCCAATGCTACCATTGCCAAACTCACCATGGCAACTGAACTAGCTGCTGCAGCTGAAAAGGCTAAACCCAAAGTCACCCTTCCACCTGAATACTCCAAATTCTCCACCGTCTTCTCCAAAGAAGCGATTGACCATGTTCCCCCTAGCTGACCCTATGATCATGAGATCAACCTTGATGAATCTTTCACCCCAAAAATCGGCAAACTCTATCCCCTCACTCCTGACGAAAAACTTGCCACTAAAATCTTCCTTGACAAAAACCTCAAAGCTGGTAAAATCCATCCCTCGAACTCTCCCCAAGCTGCCCCTTTCTTCATCATCAAAAAGAAGGATGGTGGCCCTCATCCCTGCCAAGACTACCGTTATGTCAACGAACATACCATTCAAGATGCCTACCCCCTCCCCCTCATCTCTGACCTCATCAATAAACTTAAGGGAGCTAAAGTCTTCACCAAGTTTGATGTCTGCTGGGGATATAACAATGTTTGCATCAAGGATGGCCATCAATGGAAGGCTGCCTTCATCACCCACAAAGGCCTCTTTGAACCCACAGTCATGTTCTTTGGACTTTGCAACTCCCCTGCCACTTTCCAACATTTCATGAATGACTCATTCTGTGATATAATTGCAGAAGGATGGCTGGTCATCTACATGGACAATCTCCTGATCTTTTCTCCTGACCAGAAGATTCATGAGGAATGCACCAAACGTGTTCTCAAACGTATGGAAGAACTCGACCTCCACCTCAAACTCGAGAAGTGCAATTTCGCTGCTTCTAAGGTCAAATACCTCGGTATGATTGTCCGCCCTGATGAACTAGCCATGGACCCTGTCAAACTTGATGGTATTCGAGAATGGCCTACCCCTGCCAAAGTCAAGGATGTCTGCTCCTTCCTTGGTTTTGCCAACTTCTACCATCGCTTCATTCCCAACTACTCCAATGTTGCTTGACCTCTCCTTGATCTCACCAAGAAGAACCAACCCTGGTCCTGGTCTCCCTCTTGTCAGCAGGCCTTCGATGAGTTGAAGAAACTCTTTCTCTCTCAACCCCATCCTCCACCTCCCCAACCCCTCTCACCCCTTTGCCATTGCCACCGATGCATCTAAATATGCCTCTGGAGGGGTTCTCCTCCAAACTGACGCCAATGGTGACTGGCACCCTTGTTCTTACCTCTCCCAAACCTTCTCCCCAGCCGAATGCAACTATGATATCTATGATTGTGAACTCTTAGCTGTCATTCATGGCCTCAAGACTTGGCAACACTATCTTTTGGGATCCCCTTTCCCTGTCCAGGTCTTCCCCAATCATAAGAACCTCACTTGCTTCTGACAACCCCAGAAACTCAATCGACAACAGGCTCATTGGTTACTTGATATCTCTAACTACAACCTTAAGCTCACCCATGTCCCTGGTTCCTCCCTGGCTGCCCCTGATGCTCTCTCTCATCACCCAGAACTTCTCCCCTCACACAATGACAATAATGACAATGTCACCCTTCTACCCAACTCTCTCTTTGTCAACCTCATTGACACCTCCCTTCAAGCAAAGCTGGCTTCCTCCTCCGCCTCTGACCCTCTAGTGCTCGATGCACTCTGTGCCACCACTGGTGACGTCCCTGCTCACTTTCACTCCCACCTCTCTGATTGGCAATACGATGCTGGTGTCAAGTCCAGGTTCTCTGGTCTCCAGAGGTGTGGATGTGTGGATGTAGGGAGTGTGGAGGTGTAGGATATGGAGATCAGGGTCAGACTGTGAGGACGGTGGCTTCAGGAGATGCCTGTGCCCTTGTACTGCCCTTGTCCTCATATTTCGGAGGGGCAGAGTACGGACGGATTACAATGGCGGCGGTGAGGCAACCGAGGCAGAGTGGTGGTTAAGCGAAGAGAGGGGAAGAGCAAGATCAGACAGAGTGGAGTGGAGAGACTTAGTTGATATTCAAACTGAGGTGATCCTCAGTGAAGTACAGACTTTAAGTACAAGAGAGCGAGGGCTATGTAGCTAAGAGCAGAGGGCAGAACTACAGAGTACATAAAGGTACATACTAGTGGTGTGAACTCAGGGAAGGCAGAAGGTATGAGAATGGAATAAGGGAACTAGACCAATCATGAGGCACGGACGAGAACAATAAAGACAAAAGAAAACATAAGTGAATGTGGAACAATAGGAAGAACAAAAGGGAGAAACAGGACCTTAAGGGAACTGGATGTCCGGAGGTGTCCAGACTTGTCACACAAAGGTGGACCAAGACAAGCGGACTTCAGACAGGACAGTGCAGAGTCGGACGAAAGGTGTGGATAAGGGCGAAAGGGCATGGGATGTGACAGTATCCCCCTCTTAGGGCCTGAACCCATGAAGGCGGATGAGAGGGAAAGTCAGTTGGGTGTGAGTGAAAGAAGGAAAGAAATGAAAAGGAAGAGAAGTGGAGGTGAATGGAATCAAATGAAAAAGAAAATGGAATCTCTACAGAGTTGGACTGTAAGGTCAGGGTTTTGTAGGATAGCGGAGGTGATAAGCTTCGATCAGCTTGCTGGCATTGTCCAACTCTGTCGCAAGGAGCCAAGAGGTTTCTTCATCAGTCCCCTCATATCCCACCCATCTAATGAAGTACAGTGACGTCGCCAGCGGTCGATCTTGGAGTCCAGGATTTCCACGATCTCATATTCAAGTCTGCCATCTATCTCGACAGGTGGAGGTGGCAGTTGAGTGCGGTTCGGAATGGAGTTGGGGATGGAGGGCTTGAGCTGCAAGATGTGGAATACCGGGTGCACGGAGCACATGGAGTTGGAAAGGCAGAGAGTGAAGGAGTGGAATCTGGGGTGCACAATGATCTCGAAGGGACCAAGATTCTTGTCAGAGAACTTCTGGGAGGGGTGCGTAGTCCGGAAATACTTGGCTTTTACGTATGCTTCATCACCAACTTTGAGGTCCAGTGGAGGAGATCTCCGAGTATCAGCAGGTCCTTGGTATCGCTGTTGGGCAAGTGCCATTTCAGACTGGAGAAACTCGTGGAGCTGGTGGAGATTGGAGGTATACTCCTGAGCTCGAGTGGAGGAGAGGGTGAGGTTGGAATGGACAGAGATGTCCGGGTGATAACCTTTGTTCACAAAGAAAGGGGAGACACCGGTAGTGGTGCTCGGCGCATTGTTGGACGCGAATTCTGCCAGAGGCAGCAGGTGTTATGATTCCCTCATTTCTTTCTTTGTCATACTCTGATCGGCATCACCCGGTTCCTTTACCTTCTCTAGAGTGTTCTAGAATGTATAACACGTTCGTCACACGCCATTGTCATCGTCGTCTCTTGTCTTTCATTTCCGTCGCCTCATGTTCTTCCTTATCTCTACCATGAGGCGGTTCGTATCTTTCTCATCTCCGTTTTAACCTTATCCTTGAGTACTACTTAAGCCCTGTCGTACATTGATGTACCCTAGCTTAGTTCTGCTCAATCTACCTTGATCTCCTCGAAATCCCCTTGATCCCTCGTCGACCACCTCGTCGGACGAACCCTCCTTGATCTCTCTCTGTCGACTTCTCTTGTCGACTGAACCTCTGATCTTCCGCCGATTATCTATTGGCAGAATCCTTTGACGTCTGGCAAGTCTTGCTCAGACTCTCTTGAAAACCTTGACTCTCGTCTTCAGTTCTCTTTGAGCCTACGCTCGTTCCTACCCGGACCAAGCGTAACAAAAGAACTAAGCTCTACTTCGGGCTACCATCGTTGTAGTTTCCCACCATTTCATCCCCATCCCCTCGTCGAACCGGCCTTCCCAGGTCGCTCCTTGATTCTTACCGCTCTCGAGCACAGGAACTCCCCTCTGACTCTTCCCCCTCCCCCACCGCCACTGAATACCCTGACCAGGACGACGACTCGGACGTCCAAATCCCTGACAACCTCGAACGAGAAGAAACTCTCACCTTTGCCCACGACTTCTCCGCTTCCATTTCCATTCCCCGAAACCCCACTCCCCCTTCCCCTACTCCCATCGCCACCAGACCGCTCCTCTTTGTCTCTCCCACCCCTGCCCCCCCTCTTCCACCTCTCTCTCACCGATTTGCACCTTCTCACGCACTTCCCCCCTTCCCTTCCTCCACTATGACGACTAAACCCACCGAACTCCGCATCTGTACCCCCGACGCCTTCGATGGCGACTATGCTAAGGCATCCTCTTGGCTCGACTCCGTCCGAACTTACCTAATGGTAAACGAAGATGTGTACAACTCTGACAACAAACGAATCGCCTTCGCCCTCTCCTATATGAAGGCTGGCGCTGCCCTCACCTGGGCATCCTCTTTCCGAAAATCCGCCCTGGTCGTTGACGCCAACGGAACTGCAGCAGGCTTTGGAACCTTCGCCAGTTTCATCGCCAAATTCAACACCACCTTCGAACACCACGACACCCGAGCCCTCGCCATCAATTGGCTCTCCACCTATCGCATGCCAAATACCAGTCACCCAGCCGACCTCGCCTCCTATATCTCGACCTTCCGAAGCAAGGTCCAGATTAGTCAAATCACCGATGAAAATGTTCTCATCGGATACTTCTCTGCTGGCATCCCCGTCAAACTCATGCGCCGCATCATGACTATGGATACCATTCCCACGAAAGTCGAAGAGTGGTACTCCAAAACCATTCACTTCCAGACCCAATGGGGTCGTGCCGAAGACATCGCCCGCCAAAACCGCTCCTCCACCACCACTTACCGATCCTTCTCCTCCCCCTCCTCCTCCCACACCACTAAAGACCCAAACGCCATGGACGTTGACGCCATCCGAATCCCAAAAATGACCCAAGCTGAAAGACAGCGTTGCATCAAGAACGGACTTTGTTTCCGCTGCCGCAAGTCTGGACACCTCTCCTCCGCATGCCCCGCTTTCCCCTCAACCCCTCAGCCGAAGAAAAAGGAGGTTAGAAAGGTCGAGGAAGTACCCAAGCTTGAAGAGCTTGACGATGACGATGAAGAGACCGTAGCCCGCATCTCCTTCGCAA
>JBBPMP010000908.1:0-11371 GCA_038090395.1 Boletales sp. KT-2023a
ATAACAGTGCTTTTGGTCCACATGTCATCACTTACATTATTATGTAATCTAAACAATAGATCTCTTGCTTGGCATGTTCTGCAAGCTCCATTCAACATGTACACTCAGATCTCCCTTATTGAGAAAGGTATAGGTCCATCAATACCATATATTCTTCATTAAGATCTGTGGTCCTGTAATATCTGTTCTATGGGTCCACTCCCCTGTCTTTAATATATGTGTTCATAGCCTGTATATGTGTTTCCCTGTTTAATGTGTGTGTTCACCATTGTCACTGTCTGTCACATCCCATGCCCTTTCTGCACCATCCACACTTTGCTCTGACTTCTCCACCTTGCAATCCAATGTCACAATGTCTGCCATCAGGTGACAACTCTGCATATCCCTGACTTGTCCATTGTTCCTGGCAGGTCCCTGTTCTTGTCCCTGTATGTAGTTCCCCATTCTGCTCTAGACCCACATCCTTCCCTGTTGTTGTACTCTGTCCTCCCTGTAGTAGTAATCCACCCTCCCTGTCTTATTTTACTCTGCTACTCCACTCTCTGTCTACCCTTAGTACAGCTTTCATCCTCCATGTACTTAATCTGCTCTTGCTGAGGACTTAATCCTCAGTTTGTAAATCAACTTTGTCACCCCTGGTCTCCACTCTCATCCTCTTGTCCTCTCCCCCTCTGCATCGGTAGTCTACGATTATTGTTGTATCATCTCCAACCCAACCTCCAAAATCTGAGGACCAGACAGTGCAGTGGCACAGGCAATCCCTGAAGCCAAGTCCTCTCTGTACAACCCTGACCTTGCCTTCAACCTCCAACCTCTGCATTCCACCCAGGTCTGCTCCATTATCTGCAACTCCAGAGACTGGAGGATCTGGACTTGACACTGTCTCCTATCTAAATGTATACCCTCCTCACTGTTTTGCACTGCTCTCCCCCTCAACCTGTGCACCAACCTCTCCTGCCACCATTGAACCACCAACTTCATCAGCAAACTAACCCTTGCACAGCTTTTGGGCTCCAGCATCCACATTGTCTACAGCATTCTCTAGATTATGACAGCTACTCCCAGATATGACAGATACAGTATTCCCAGTGATGACTAATCAAGGTACAATTGACATATGAATAACATAAATCATGTGATCATTATGTAATGTGACTGACAGATTTTGACAGCTTTATCCAGAATATTCCAGACTGAAAATATTTTAGCATGTTTCTTCAATACACCAGTGGGCATACTTGCAATATATATAAATAGCACAATAGTGTGTATAAAAAGTGTATTAAAAGTGTACTAAAAGTGTACCAAAAAAGGGTACAATAAGTGTGTAAAAAATGTATTAAAAGTGTACCAAAAGTAATGTACTGAAAATGTACCAAAAAAGCGTACAAAAAGTGTACTTAGAGTGTAGGCAAAGTGTACCAAAAAAGCGTACACAAAGTGTGTAAAAGGTGTACTCAAAGTATACTAAAAGTGTACCAAAAAAGCGTACAAAAAGTTTGTAAAAAGGTGTACTCAAAGTGTACTAAAAGCGTTCAAAAATGTGCACAAAAAATGTACTTAGAGTGTAGGTAAAGTGTAGTATACATAGGATGGCTGAGATGTAGCCAAAAGTGTAGCCTAAGTGTTGTAAAGACTTGTGTCTGAAGTTTTGAAGTGTTGGTTACCTTTTGAGGAAGAATTTTCCCATAGCTGAAATCAAGAAAAGGATACAAGTCCAATTGACTATTTGTAACTATTTGGGCCACCTGGATTATATAAACCTCAAATCTTCGAAAACTTTCTCACACTCTCTTTCTTTATTTCTATTATCACCACTTATCATCATTTAACATTGCTTTCCCTTGTTCATAACCATTTTTATCTTGTCATTACACATGGTAAGTTATTGGTTATATATTTGTGTATGTCTGCTTATATGTTATATAATCAGGGGTATTACCAGTTATGGTTATTAGGAGATGTATAGGGGTATTTCTAAATATGTATGATATGTAGTTATGTATGTATGTATTTATTACAGTGATTTTCAAAAGTTTCCAGAAAAACACAGAAACAAAAACCACTCTGCCAGGATGCCAAAAAGTTCTGTGTTTTTCCAGAAACTTTTGAAAACTGCTGTAATATTATATGATATTGATATTATTGGATGAATTATTTCAAAATCTATTTTAGTAAATTTGATAGTTTAGATGTGACTGGAGATAGCTGGAGGCAGCTGGAGTCAACTGAAAAGTTCTGGGACAGACTGGAGAGAATTAGCCAGTTAGGTACCTTATTGGGAGGTGTTGGGAGAACTGGAGCACTGTCCAGCACTGTTCAAAGCGTCCAGCACTATCCAAACTGTCATAAATCAGACAGTAGGAGGCTGGTTTGCTGATGTTGCATAATGCCTCCAGCCATGGTTTCCTGGCCAATGAGGCCCTCTCCACCATGATCATGGCTTGAAGCAAGAATACCATTGCCATTGCCATCATCTAATATTTCCTCTGTGTCAATTTCACTGTTGCTGTCACCTGCCAATCTCTGGTGACTGAGTCCTGTGGTTTCTATCACCCCAGTGATCTCCTTGGATGACTGAACTGTTATGCACATATCAAGGTCTGACCTTCAGGATAGGAGATAGTGCATAGTATGTGCTTACTCAGCAGTCCAGTTGTCACCACCTTTCTGGGCTTCATCACATACCAGTGCCCTATCACACCAATGATCTTGCACCATTCTCCATCATCATCTGGCACCTTGCTGATGTTGAAGCCATACTGTATCCTGTTGAGAATGGGACCCATCTACAAATCATACAGATCCCAATCTGTGTTCAAGTTGGTTCTGTGGTGCCTTCACATTGTGTAGTATTCAACATATGTACCTAGTTCCATGGGCCCCATTGACTCCCAATCCATGTTGATGTTCTCCAGGCCCTGTCTCCATGCATCCACTGATGTGCAATCATGTCTGCCAATGATGAATTCAGTTGAAGTGAAATTGTCTGTGTTGTTGTCATGGTTTCATGCATTGGCCTGGATGAAGAGCTGCTCAATAACTATGTCCATCAGCACTACCATATGCTTGTCACATGTTGCAAACCCCCTCTGGAAACCCCATTTGTGTATTCCCAGCATTGCAACAAGAGCAAATAAAAGGTAGCACCTCTGGAGGAATCACCAAATGTGCTCCAGGTATTGTCATGGAATGTGGCAATGGGGTTCTGCCTCCTCCACTCCATTGAAATATCCCTTTACCTCAAAGTAGTGGTTGCCATCCTCATATTTGATCATGTACCTAAGGGCACTGATGAAGGCAAGGATTCGTGCAAAGTATTTGCTCTTGAGTGGGGGATAGTCATAGAATATGTTGGACATGGTGATGAGAGGGAAATAGGTTTGAATACAGGAATCTGTGGTAGATCTTTGTGTTATCATGATTATCTTGTTTTCTCACAGATAAAGTTTGGTGGCATTCCAAAGGAGGTTCATCTTGTGATTTCTAAAGTAGACCCAGACAATCACATAGTGACATGTGGGGAGATGATCACATACAGATTACGATTACAAAGTGTAGATACTACTTGTTGACATCCATTGTGTTCATGCATGTATGCTGCCTTGATTTCATGGATTGCTGTTGATGACTCCTAAGGGGCCTCTCCTGGGGAGGAGACTGTGTGGTTAAGGTGGAGATATCTGTAAAATGTGGCCAGCAGTAGTGGTGTCCAGTGCTCTAAACAACTGACTGTTTTCAGATCAATCATGCTTCTTGGAAGACAATGGATCTTGAATGATTGTGCATTGCAGTCAGTATTTGACTATGTCAATTTGCTGTCTGTATCTGCATATCTGGAGCATCCTTCATATCCTGTGGCTCGGGCTTGAGCTTGAGTGTCAGACCTGGCTTCTCCTTCTCCTTCCTGCCCTCTATTTCCTCTCCTGTCTTTGGCTTCTTTGCTTTTGATTTTGCTTTTGCTTTTGCCCTTCCCTCACCCTCTGTCCTTGTTTGCCCCACTTCTACTTCCCTCTCCTTCCCCTTCCCTTTATCCTATACCCAGTCTTGCCCCTCTGCCTCCACACCTTCCACCACATTTTCCATTGCCTTCCCCTTGACCCCATTCCTCTTCTCTGTCCACTGTGGTAGATCTTTAACATCAGGGCTGAAGGGATCCTTGGGCTCCATCTTCAGGTTTGCCCACAGCTGCATGTATAGATCATCTATTTTAATGTAGTTAGTGACATAGAAACCCATGGATCTAACTTACTTACCAATGTACATTCAAGGGGAGTCATCATATGTACAGTACCACATTCATGCTTCCTCTAAGAGGGTCCATGCCAGCCCAGGATCATGACTTATATCTCCAGGATCAAGAGCAAAGTGTTGTTTGTCCCCAGCCCAGGTCAGGTAGTTCTCACTCAGCAGTTCAAGATATGGTGTCATGTCTGTCAAGGCATTTCAGCAATGTTGAGGGAGGTCTAGGTCACTTACTGAGTTTGAACAATGAAGCCTGGCTAAGATTTGGCTGGTTTGGCATCCTGGTGGCACAGTATTCTGACATAAAAACCAGCTCATGTTGGTGCACAACAAGCTCTGTGACCCAGCAGCGTTCAAATGAATATGATGTCCAGTTTGGTGTGATATCATTCTGCTTCATATTGGCTTCCTAAAAGAATGTTGTGAGTATGGTGTTGACATACATCATATTCTAGGCCAGTGTCACCCAGAGACAGTAGGGCTCTATCTTGAATGGTTCATCCATCTCAATGAGGAAGGCAAGGATGAAGCATTGATATAGGAGGCATCAGACAATGACCTCATATGAAGCTGGAAAGCAACCAAGCTTGGTGAATGTCCTGCTATTGTTGGACATGGCCTCTAGAGATGCCAATGACTTGTGCAGATTTTGTTTGCTATCTGGGCTAGTGTTAATATAGTAGCTTGCATGAAGTATCACTTTCTCCCTGCTAGAAACAGGCTTTGAATCAGGGTGCATGGAGGGGAATGCAGAGTATTCCATTTTGCATGGTAGTACAGTGATGGAGTGGTGGGTAGTTGTTGACAGGGATGACAATATTGTGGCTAGGTTTATACATGCTTGTGACCAATCAATCAGTGGTGGTACAATTGATCCCAGATTCTGACCTCTATTTGGCCATGTCCATCCAGAGACAATGGTGTGAGGTAAAACCTTGACAACTGCATTATAATGTAATGACAAGCAGTAGGGTGGGCAATATGACCTATGACCATCCCATCCTGCTACATTGTCCTATGGGATGGCTAGAGGTGCACCTAGGTTATATTACAACAGATCATAGCAAATAGGGGGTACATGACCACTCCAAACCTTAATGAATGTTCATGAACTTTTGCAAACCTTTGTGAACTTTCACAAATTTTAGTTTTCCTACACTTTCCAATGGTCAGAGATGCAGTCTAACCACAGCATAATGGTTAACAGACAACAGAGATCATATAACTATTGTGAACATTCATTTCCTTCCCAGTTTCAATCATCCTAATCTGTTCCCCATGTCCATATATGGGTATACTATTTGTCCACAAGTGACCATACAAATTAGGTAGCCCCAAACAGATGTGACATAGCTGGTGTAGTTGCAGTTGATGTTCCTTGATCACACAGACCCCCCAAACCATTTTCACTTAGATTCAGATCCCACTATCCAACATATGCTTCAACTTCCCAGATTCACCCAAAGCATGGTGAACCTACATATGGACACCACTTGAACAACTTCTCATGAGAGCATGCAGGGAGAATGTGCTCAATGATACCTACCACTCCACAGGTCAACATATACTCAGTTACCAAATTCATAATTGGATGTCATGGCCTACTAGTGATGCCATCTGTAGAAAATCTTTCACAAATGTCTAGGCACAGTGCACAAATTGTGTTGCAAACAGTGTAGAAAAAGTGTAAGAAATTTTTTAGAAAAGTGTAGGAAGATGACCAGAAAATGCGTACCAAATGGGTACCAAATGTCTCAGAAAAACATAGCAATAGACCAGGAAAGGTGTAGGAAAAGTCTCTTCAGTGCACTTTTTGCACACTTTTCTGAGACCTTTCACACACTTTACCTAGTCTGCTTCCTACACTTTGGTAGACTTTTCTGTGTAGGGAAAGTGTAGGAAATGGACTAGGAAGAGTATTGGAAAAGTCTTGGAAAACTGTAGGAAGGCTGTAGGAAAGAGACAAGTAAAGCTGTAGGATAAGTCTTGGAAGTGTATAAAAAGTGTAGAGTGCACCACCACAAGTGTACAAAAAGTCTCACAAAAGTGTACCAAAGGTGTACAAAGGTCTAACACAAACTGTACATAAGGTGTAGCCAAAGTCTAACAAAACCTACTTCCAGTCTACCAAAATCTGTACAAACAAATTCTACATTTTACATATACTTTTCCTACACTTTGTTCATCAATTCCAGCATAATTTTTCTATACTTTCCTCTACACTTTTGCTATGCTCTTGCTACACCTTTTCCTACATCTTTTCCAATATCATTTCCTACATCATTTCCTACCCATTGTCCTACATCATTTCTACACTTTTTTGTATGCTCCTTGTCCACATTTATGGTTTCACCACTCTTTCTCACTACTGTTTCTCACTACACACTCAGGACACATTGACTACACATTGACTTTCTACTGACAACACTTTTCCTACACTTTTGTTACACTTTTGCTACACTTTTACTATTGTTTTACTATACCTATACATACTACATTTATGTTTGGTACATGTTCTAAACTTCCATACCATGTGTATAACCCTCTTATGCATATGTAGGGCATATACACTGTCATATACAGTGTTTAGGATCCACCTAACCAGTGCCCAATGTATCAAACCCATGTTCAGCGCATGTTTGACATTTCCATACCATGTGTATAACCCTCATATACATGTGTAGGGCACACATACTTGCTTGTACACAGCATCTAGGATGTGCTGAACCTGTGCTGAACATATGTTTAACATCTTTGGCCCACCTTTGGCATATCTAATATGTACATGTCAAAGCCTTCATTGAACATATAGTATCCTCCACATCTTTTCCCCATATGAGGATCCCATCTTACCACACCACTAAGTTAACATCTGACCCAGTAGTTTCCATCTTTCATGTACATTCCATCCTCTGCTACCCCTCTCATTCTATGTTACCTATTTCCTTTTTTTGTATGCAAATTACACCAATGCCCCCTTTATCTTGCACACTGGTCCAGGATCCCACCACTGCCCTTTCTCCAGTTCTGCTTTTGGATCCCTGATCTCCAATCCCTTCATCAGCTTCTTGATGATCAGCTCAGCTTCCTCTTACTCTCTTTTCATTTCCTGTAACACTGCATTCTTGTCTGTCATCGATGCAGTTCCTATCCTTGCCTCTGCCATTATGTACTGCTCCATTGCCTTGTACATCGTAATCAATATGATTATCAGCCATCTATAGAACTCTCCTGTGTAGACCCATTAGCCCTCTGATACCCCCAATCCAATGAAGCACTTATGATCTGGATCCTGGGCAATCACAGGAAGGCCCAATACCATCCATGTCATGTACTGACCACATAATGGATGAAATGAATTTGTTCCTACCATGTTCCTTGTGTTTTTGTCATCCCCAGACAGCATTGAACAATTGCATGCACTCACCAGCTCTGTGAGGTGCATCATGGAGTAACACATAAAGTGCCCTCCTGATGTTAGTCCATTCTGCAGTGTGTACACCATGTGATTGCTGCTGGGTGGCTGAATCCTGTATGTCATTCACATCCATTAAACATCACAATTGCATCAAACTACTAATCATCTGACCACTCACAGCATATTGCCCCTGCCAAGCACTACTGTATCCATAGCATCTTCTAGAACTTTCATGTCTGTTGTTCTGAGAAACATGTTGTCCCAGTCTTTGAACAAGTCCTTCCAGGAATTCATTAAGCTGCTGGGCATATTGAGATACCCCCATATCTTCTTCCCAGAGTGTACAGTCATGTAAGTCATAAGTCCCATGCAGCATGATGCAGGTAGGTCATAAACCCACCATGTATAAGAAGGTCCCAACCTCACACTCTTTCCAAGTTGCCACTGACTGTCTGTATGTCCAATAAGCCCTTGCCTTTATTTTTCCCCATTTGTGGCAGATGGCAGTTGTTCATCATCACTGCCCTAGCATGCATGTTATCTGAAATAGGTCTGCAATCTTTAGATTACCCATGTACAAGCATCAAATCACACTGCTGGCACTTACAGCAGGAACATTGGTATGTCTGGCTGAATGTTAGGTAAGTCTAAGACATTTAGGCATTCCTTCTCATCACCCCTGGTTGTGATAAAAGATCCCATCATCACCATGTGATGGATATTACCCAGTGATGCCTTTTTGCCCTTTCATTGTTCCTTTCCACAACATATCACATCTGGAAAGGATGATGTCTCAGGTCAGTGTGGCTACATGGTGATCCCAGACTCAGAAAAACCTTGCATGACAATAAACTGAGTCATTGTTAGTTGATTGAAACACCCAAAGGCTTTCATCCAAGTGCAGGCATAAGGCATGGAAAAGTAAAATGTGAAAAATGGGCATGCAAGGTGCAAGTACCCAGAAGAGAGGAAGAAAAGTGTGCTGGTTCACACAAGTACCCAGAGAGTCTGACTCCTAGTGACCCTTTGGGGGGAAGATCAAGAGAACTTGACTGAAGTTCTCCAGTTGTCTATTGGGGTATATATACTACATAGGGGTTTACATGTGTTGTACATAGATCTAGCAAATCAAGTCCATGCCACATCCTCAAGGATGTGGCAGCACTGGTGTACATGCATGATCAGTGAGGATACATGCATATGTACAGTATGTTATGAGGAAAGCTGTCCATTGCCTCAAGGCATGGCAGATCTAAAGATAAATGGAAAACATGTAAAACATGTGGCAATTGGGGAAACACAAGGTGTCCATGCACCAATGGTCCATGAGTCTGTGAAGCAGTGAAAGTGTGAAATGTGTCCATGTGCAATGTAAAGGGAAACACATGCTTAGATCTTGTCCATTGACAAGGCATACACCCCACAGGGGCTGTGAAGATAAGATAAGATAAGAAAAATGGGTCCATTGGCCCAAAGGGAAAGGATCATAATGGCCCATTGGAGGCCAAAGGGGAAGGAAAAACATATAACATCCATAACATTGATACATTTGGATGGCATTCTGTGTGAATTCCAATGGTGGTCCAAGCTCCCATCCACAGACCAATACTGCACATTCCTTTGAAAGTGCCCTCTTGATCTTCTAAATCATCTTCTACAGCACATTGGCATTTGACCCATCATATGTGAGTTCAATTAACATCAGGCATTCTCTGTCATATCTAATGTCCTGAGCCCTGGGAGCATGGAACATGTACTCCACAGTCTTGCAATCCTGGAGGTACATATAAATTAATTATGTACATGTCTGGTATTCAAAAGAAGTCATTCATATACCTGATCACTGAACCAGGGGGTATAGGTGCAGACCCCAAGGTTGTTCCACTCCAAGATCAGAGTATTTCCTGGGCATGAGATCCCTGACAGAAGGGATTCCATGATAGGAGTCACTATAAATTTGTGATATGTCCCTCATTGTGATGAGTATATGGGATGGTGTACATACTCTTGCAATGCTTGGCCTCTCTGCCTCCAGCTACATGGAGGTCTGTGGATGGGCCTGGAACCAATTCTGAATCTACCTTCCCCTTTCCCTAGTTGACTGCCCTGGATGCCTGTTTGAACATCAGCAAGAGGCTATCAGATTTAATGACAGCGTCAATACCTTAGATGTTGTTGTTGCCTTTATCTTCAATTTTGCCATGGTAGTGGTAGCCTGTAAAGCCACCTGTGTTGGCCTACAGTATATACACATACTGATAGTAGTGCAGTCTGTGAATGGTGTTGCATTCCAGTGCATCTCAGAGGTTTCCTTTGCAGTGCATAACAAAAATCCCACTTACTTTCAATGAGGTTGTCTCTGTGAGCATTTCATTCTGCAATTCATTAGCTTTTATTGTATGTTAACACTGTAGATTAACATACTGGTACTGCCATATGACATGCCTTGGAAATATTACATCTTATCACCTTCTTTATCCATTTTAGCATCACCAGTGTCATATTCTCTGACAAGCTCAACTCCAGATCTGATCACATTTGGCTTAGTCCTGCCTTGTGCTGATCTTTATTTTCTAACAATTGCAGGCCTTGGACTGTGCATGGAGATACATAGAGTTCTTCATTGTTACTGAAATCAAGCAGCAGTGCCTCCATGGGATTCCATGGCATCCACTTTCCAGATTGGATGACCTAAATGTCCTCAGGGCTGAGGTAAAGATCACCTGAGCAATGGCCAGTACTAGGCAGTTCAGGTTTCATGGACCTGCCAACAAAGATCCCAAGAGTAATCAGCAAGGAGTTGGATGGGATGTGAGGCTGGAAAATGTATGAAGCATGTGTTATGATTTCAGACATTTAATAATATAGGGTGAAGTGTAATGGAAGAAGATAAGTTGCAAATGGTGGTGCAGTAGTGTATCAGCAAAACAACAAGTTTGGCACAGAGGTACAGCCCTACAGATAATACAGTGCGGTACAGATTTTGTACAGATTTTGCACAGCTCCACAGATACTACAGAGTTTGCAAAGTAAATATATAAGTCAATGAATAAGGCTTATATACAATCAAAATAAGTGTATATAGACTCATACAACCAAGTATAGCAGGTAGAGTGTCAAATTTGATTAGGTTTTTTTAGCTATACATTTACTATACTTCACTACACTTTGTACTACACTTTTTGTACACTTATAAAGTGTAGAGGTGCAGCCAAAGTGTATACCAAGAGTGTACCAAAAGTGTGTAGCACAAGTGTAGTGCAAAGCATGGGAATTTTATTTATTTATTCCAATACCACTTTTGGAAGGGTATGGTGTGGAAACTTTTTTTTTGTTCTTTGTGGGAATTTTCTCATAGCATGGGAAAGTAGAAAGTGTGCCAAAAGTGTACCAAAAAAGCACACTAAATATGGAGCGAAGTGTAGTCAAAAGATTTAGTCAAATTGACACTCTGGCTGAGTTTGGATTTTGTGACTGAGTTTTAATTTTCTTATATATACCAGCCTCACTTCAGTTTCCCCCCACACCTTCTCTTCCCTCAACCATCATCTCCTGCTTCACTATATCTATGGTAAGCTATTAGTATTTTAATATGTTTATACTTGCTAATTTTCACTTTTTTGATTACATAATTATTAATTTATATAGTGTGATTATGTAATGTTTCATTGGTTGTACTTATGAAATTAATCTTGATTTGATTTAATG
>JBBPMP010000909.1:0-11365 GCA_038090395.1 Boletales sp. KT-2023a
ATGAACCTTGGCTTTGGCCCCCCCTCCAACAACGGGCTTTTGACGACTTAAAGTTCCGATTCTCTTCCTCTCCGGTCCTCACCTTCCCCAACATCTCTTGCCCATTTTCCATCATGTCGGATGCCTCCCTGTTTGCCGCTGGCACAGTGCTTCTCCAGGACGACACCAATGGTGATCCCCACCCTTGCGCTTACTTCTCTCAGACTTTCACTCCAGTGGAGCGGAATTACGACATCTATGACCGGGAACTCCTCGCCATGATCCTAGCTCTACAGGAATGGAAACAATATCTCCAAGGAACTGCACACCCTGTCACAATTATCACCGATCACAAGAACCTGTCATACCTCAAAGACCTTCGAAAATTGTCTCGTCGACAAGCTCGTTGGTTGCTTCTCCTACAAGACTTCGACATCGTATGGCAGGTTACCCCCGGTTCTTGCATGGCTCCTGCGGATGCTCTTTCCCGTAATGTGGACGTCGACACCTCACTCGACAATGTGTCTTCCATTCTTCCAGACCCAGTCGTCATCTCCGCCCTCGACCTCGCTCTGGCGGACAGCATTCGTCACTCCTCTAACTCCGATCCCCTCATTCTTCATGCCCTTCGTTCCATCCAGACCGGTTCACCGCTCTTTCCGCATTCTTCCCTCTCTGATTGGTCGTTTGATAACAGTCATTTATACTTTCGTCATCGCCTCTATGTTCCCCCCACCGCCCGCTCTTCCCTCCTACGTTCTATCCATGAATCTCCCACCACTGGTCACATGGGCTTCTTCCGCACCAAGGCCCTTCTCGAACGAGACTTCTGGTGGCCCAGCCTTGCCACTTTTGTCCGTAACTTTGTCTTAGGCTGCGCCCTCTGTCAACAGTCCAAGGTTAACACCCATCCCACATCCCCTCCTCTCTCTCCCATTCCCTCTTCCACGTCTCTCCCCTTTCACCAACTTTCTATGGACCTGATCATGGATCTCCCCATCTCCTCCGGCTTTGATTCTCTGTTGGTCGTGGTCGACCACAGCCTTTCGAAGGGGATAATTCTCATGCCTTGTCAAAAAACCATTGACGCCGCAGGGGTCATCCTTTTATTTTACAACAATGTTTTCAAACGATTCGGGCTACATGATTCCATCATCTCTGATCGTGGCCCACAATTCGCCTCTGCCTTCACTAGAGAACTTGCTCACCTACTGCACTACGATGTTCGCCTCTCTACCGCCTACCACCCCCAAACCGATGGCCAAACAGAACGAGCAAATCAAGAGATTGAAACCTATCTCTGCCTCTTCTGTGGAAATCAACCACATTCTTGGTCCTCTTTTATTACCTCCGCCAAATTCCACCATAACTCCACCCCTCACTCGTCCACCAAAACTTCCCCATTTTCACTGATGCTTAGTTATGACCCTCATGCCTATCCCCCACTCGGAAATACCTTTATCCCAGCTCTCTCCTCTCGCCTTTCTGCCCTAGAAGAATCATGAAAGGAAGCCTTAGCCGCACACGAATCTGCTCGCCAATTAATGACTCAACACTGTACCCGACGATTCTCCCCATGGAAAGTGGGAGATAAGGTCTGGCTAGAAGCCACCAATCTTCGCATTCCCTTCCCGTCCAGGAAATTAGCCCCCAAACGATTGGGACTGTTTGAGATCAGTCAGGTACTATCTCCGCTCACTTACCGTCTTTGTCTCCCTCCCACCTGGAAGATTCACAACATCTTCCATGCCACCCTTCTTTCCCCCTTTTGCTCCACTGAAGCATATGGTCCCTCATTTCCCACTCCACCTCCTGACATCATCGACAGTGAGGAAGAATACAAAGTGGACGGAATCCTCTCACACAAGGGTTCTCCTGGCCGTTATCAGTACCTGACCTCATGGAAAGGTTACTCAGCATCAGAAAACACCTGGGAACCCGAACGTAATCTTCGCCACGTACAGACCATCCTCTCCACCTACAAAAAGACCCACTCTTTATGCTAATTTCCTTATGAATGCCATCCCCATTGAAATCACCTATTCCCAGCTATTCAATTCGAAATCTTGTGCTAGACGTTTGTTTCTTCTTCGTCATCCCAAACTTTCATCTTCCCACTTCCTTGAACACGAGTGCTTTTGCCGTTTTTCAGACTGTCCTGTCCACAGATCATTTTGATTTGCCTCGGTTTCTCTCTCTTCGTCAATCTCCTTCTCTCCCTATTTCACGATGTCCATCAACTCTTCTTCCTCCTCTTCTTCACCATTGTCGGGACGCCGTTCCGGATCTATCTCCTTGTCTTCTCCCTTATGCTCCAGGCCTGTACAGGCTATCTACTTACCCGCCTCCGCCATCAACACTCTCTACGCCGGCATCCTCGCCGAACCTACCCTCGTCCACGCCCTCGAAAGTGACCTGCTTTATGAGGAAGATTTGATCACTCAAGAGCTCGTACGCCTCTTCCTTGACGTTGCCAAAGTACAAAACTACCACTTTCTGTCCGCCCCTTCTGACCTTCCTGCCGCTTTCGGCCTCCCTCTCCATATGCATATCAATCGTCTTCCCAAACGTATTCTTCTTATCCTTCACCTTCATGGTTTTCACATTTTCATCGAATGTTTGGACCCCATTTCTTTATATCCTACCTTTCATCGTGTTTATCTTTCTCTTCCTCTCGCCGATCGTGACTGTTATCTCGCTTCTATTGACTCCATCCCTACTGTCCCCACCTCCCAAGTCCTCATCACATCCCCATCTCCTCCCCCTCTGCCCATCGCCCCCTCCCCGCAACCCCTTGCAAATCGACTCTCCTCTGTCGAACTCATCCCTCATCATCGTGTCAACGACCCTGCTGTCTTTTCGGATGGATTCATTGTCAACCAAGGCATGCTTGCATGGAACCGCGAACATATCCAGTTCTTCTGCAGTCCCAACGGCCACCGTATCCTTTCCTCGGCAGTCCAAACCCTCTCCTCCCCCATCTCTCTCACCCCTGCCTCCCCATCCACCCGCTGTTACCACTACAATCGACTCGGGCATTATCGGGAAAACTGTACTGAGTACAAATGCCCCTCTTGTCTTGCATCCGCTCCGGGTCATCCGGTTCGTCTCTGCTTCCGCACTCTTTGCTCCGCATGCTCTCGTTGGGGTCATTCTGACCGCTTCTGCCCTACTCGCGCCTGCGCTCGTTGTGACCAAGCTGGCCACATTCTTGCCGATTGTCCCTTTGAGCACTATGCTCCTTCTCAGGCTTTTGAAGCATCCTTCCCTTCCCCACCCCTGGCGGACTCTTTGTGACAAGTTGAGGTCTGGGACTTCAAATGTACGGAGGGGGTAATGTTACGGTCATCTTTTCCTTTGTCCTTTAACCTTCACTTCTCTTTCAATAGAGTGCTTACGCACGCCTTTAGTCATCCTTTTTTACTAAACGCTGACGCGTCTCCTTTTTACCTCTTTCCGATTACTCATTGATGATGCGTCCTTTTTCTCTGATGTTCTATAACCTTCTACACTTACGCGTCGCCAGGTATATAGTCTAGTAGTAGACCTACTGTTCAGCATTCTCGATCTGCGCAATCTAGCGTATCTTCTTGAGTCACCCTCAGTCCTCTCAGTCCTTAGTTTCTTAGTCTGTCTTCAAGACGAATAGTCATCGTCCTTCGTGGCCCTCGAACTGAGTTGTACCTCTTCGTGAGCGTCCTGTTCGTTGGCATCCTTTCAGTCCGGTCTTGGTTTACACGAGGTACGCTCCACATAACACCACTCAGAAAGCTGATACTTCAACACCGATTGGTGTCTGGAGAGGAGTTGCATGTCCTAAAAATGCATCCCGCAACTGTTTACCCTCCTCATCATCCTCAAATAAGCTTGGTGGTAACCTGACAGCCTGTACTGCAGGAAAGACCCAAAGCCATGTCCCACAAAGTGACTGAAAACATTATCAGCCTCAATAAAAAGATGTTGTTGATAACATTTACAATTTGGGTAGCGCAGGAAGCATCTTCATCAGGGAAGAAATCACAAGCAATTTCAAGATGTCAGATACAGCAAGTACATTTTTCATGATCAGGAAATTTGAACTTTTTGTGGGAGATGATGTGGGAAAGAGTGATTTTCAAGTGACGAAGGCTTGGAAATAGGTGAGTGCTATCCAGCACTGAGGAAATGAATGCTTGAGGTGAAGCAGACTCTGCGAAGTAGATAGAGAGTGACCTCACAGACCCAGTGTCCTGAATGAGTCTTGCAATTGTGGTGATGCACTCCGGGGGGGTGCCAAGATGAAACAAGCTCAGAAGATTGACAGAGTGTTTTCTGGCATACCTGTGCATCAGATCTCCAAAGGGAAAAATATTGAATTGGGAAATGGAGGGATGGTTACATAGGAATGTCAAGATTGTTTTGAATGGGCACTTGAGGTCCAGGTTGAGATTGGTTAATAGGGGCAATTTCAATGGAGAAAGCAGCTTATCCCACAGGGCAGGGCTGAGACCAGTTTTTTGGAGGGACAGATGCCTGATAAGTGATTGCTGCAGTATTGTGATTGTCACTGAGATCATGCCGGGGAGAAATGCGAGGGGAGAGTCAACCCAAAATGTCTCAAGACAACTCGAGCAAGGAAGAACAGCAATGCTCTTGGGAAACATAATGAGGCAAGGGGGAGGGGACAGGGGTCCAGTGAGCAAGATGTGATAACATTGTGATGCTATCATATTCTGCACGAGTGTTGCAATCAACACAGTCAACATGGATTCTGGGTTGCACAATAGAAAGCAGCAAAGCCCATGACCAACCCCTGGAGTGCACACAATAATGTCTGTGGCACGCAAGTGAGAATCATTGCTGGTGTAGAAAAAAAAAATTTTCAGGGGAGCAAACAACTCAAGGTGTCTCCAAACCAGAAGGGCATGCAGATGAGACTCTTGGACTGCAAGCCAGTATTTGGCTGGTTTGAATCTGCTGGCTCCAAGGAAATACAGACCCAAGATCTCCCTGAAAAGAACTGAGACCTGGGTACATGTTTTCAAATCATCCATGTGGAGAAGCTTGACGATGTGATAAAGGAGTTCATTTGGGAGGACCAAGATGCTTATAGAAGTCTAGTGGGGATGTCAAAAAGGCATCAAAAGAAATATTCAACTTACGTTGGGTGTAGTCTGGTGAATAGGATACAAGGCAGACGAATCCACATGAGGTGTGAAACAAGAATGCTTGGAGAAGTTTTTTGTGTGATTGTTTCACTTCTGCTTGAGGGAGGGGGGATAAAGAGCAGTAACAGAAGGGATGACAATGGAAACAGAACAGGCTAAATGGCGGTGGTGTGGTAATTGGAACTGATCGTCTGCCCCTACAGGTGGAATGGCTGTAGAAAGGGATCAGGCTAATAGACGCCATTTGGGAGAGGAAGATTCTGCAGAATTGTCAGTGTCTCGTTTGCACTTGAGTTTCATTATGGGCAGAATGACTGTAGAAAGGGAACAGGCCAATAGGTGCCGTTTGGGAGAGGGAGATTCCGCAGAATTGTCAGTGTCGCATTTGCGCTTGAGTTCTATTAGACGTTCAGAGGGTGGAGAACAGGGAGTGAGGAAATCTGATAGCAGATGCTTTGAAAAAGGGAGTCTGTTGGGTAGAATGTCACAAGAGGGCATTCCATCCCAGATAAGCGCAGTTGAGGGTACATCTGAGGAATCAATGGAAGAGGCTGCATTGTCAGAGTGCTTGTCACAAGGGAATGACCCCTCCTGGGTAGCGTTAGTGGGTGAGGAGCCAATGGGAGAGACAGTAGTTTCATGGAATACAAAGTCATCCATGGGACTCAGAATGCGCTTCAATATTCGATATTAGCCACAAGTACCCATAAATCAGCCAGGGGGACATACAGCAAGAAGGGGAGACCTGGAATGTAGCAGAGTTACAACAAATTCCAATGCCTGATGTATATGTATATTAGCAAATGAGATGTCCATGGTAGAGGATATCACTTGCTTCCAGAAGATGGTGGGTGTAGAACATGCTACTGAACGAATTTCCCATGATTTCATTTGCTTGAGTGGATGTTAATCCTTTTAATGCTGTGAACACAATACAGCTAGCTTTGGCAATTATTGAGATTTGATGAACATACCATACTGCTATGTAGGCGGTTGGTGAGTGGGTTGAGGTGCATGCATAGTGATCGCCTATGCTGCAAATAACAGTAGCTGATGAGACAACGGTGATCCGATACAGTGATATTGCCCAAGTAGCTATGATAATAACAATAAGCTAAGAATTGTAATTACCCCTGGCACAGCATACTGAAGATAATAAGACTTGAAGCTGTCATCCTACAAGGGGAATGAGCAGATGGATATGGTCATTGGAGATGAAAGCAATCATACCAAGTCATCAATGGCCAAATTTTTTCTTTTGTGATAGAAAGGTACTGTACATTGATGTTGCAATTGTGTTGTGGCCACAATCCATACATGATCCATATGTGATCCTAAAACTTAACAAAAGTCAAATACCACCTAGTAAAGCAGCGTATTGTAGGCACTTGTACCAATTGTTGCGATTGCAATACCTTGATCACTAAATGTGATCTATTATCAAAGGTCAAATACCACTAATACTAACTAATACATGCTGTGTACTATGACAGAATATTCATATAATACTATGATAGAATGTTTTGGGAAGGATGAAAAGCGGGAAAGAGAAACCGTGTGAAAAGTTAGATGATAAATAGTGATGAGCAATTTTGAACCCAGTGAGTACACTGAATCTGCACACTTCCAAACTGACTTTGAAATCACCAATCACTATTTACAACCAAAATTTTCACATGATTTCCCTTTTCTGCTCTTCACCCTTCCCAAAACAACATTCTGTTGTAGTACACAACATGTTTAGTTAGTATTAGCGGTATTTAGCCTTTGATAATAGATCACATTTAACGATTAAGATATTGCAACCTCAACAATTGGTACAAGTGCCTACAATATGCCTCTTTACTAGGTGGTATTTGACTTTTGTTAAGTTATAGGATCATGCATGGATTGCAGCAACATCAATGTGCCTTCAGAGTTACATTTCCTTAGCCATGTCATTCCAAGGATAACTCATGGCGAGCCAAGGGAGGTTACAAGGAAAGTGATTTTGTCAGTGAACTCTGGGAAGCTGACATTGGCTGTGATGGAGTATTTGATGATTCCCTGGTGATTCTTTGTTCCATCTACATTATATGCCATAAGTGGTTGGGGAAGTTTGTGAATGGAAGATCTGAGCATAGGGATGAGAGAGACATCAATAAAGTTGTTTGTTGTACCATTGTTGACAAGAGCAGTGGTGGTAACAGTTTGTGATCCAGCTGAGAGGTGAATGGGGAGGTGCATGGTACATTTATTTGAAAGTCCTACAATTATGGCTGAAATGTCTAGGGAAGGAGATGTTACTACTGTTTCCCTTATTGAAAACCCAAAGTGGAATCATCCTTAGTTTCTTCGAAGCATAGTTTGAGGGTTTGAAGGATTTCTCCTTCATTCTTTCCCTCTGTGCAGTGTTATGCAAAGCATATCTTTATGTAAACCGAAACCTGGTGGAAGAACTACCAACAAGCAGGACACTCATGAAGAGGTACAACTCAGCTTGAAGGTAATGAAGGAACAATGACTATATGCCTAGAAGGTGGATGAAGACCTATATGCCAGAAAGATGGACTGAGGGACTGAGGGAACTAAGGGCTGAGTGATTCAAAAGCACGCTAGATTGCATAGATCAAGAATAGAGTACAGGTAGGTCAACTACTGGACAACATATATGTATACCTGATGACATGTAAGCATAGAACGTCATAGAATGATGCAGAACAAAAGGATATATCATCAATGAGTAAGCAAGATGAATAAGAGAAAAGGATGTGTCACCATTTAGTAAATATGCATGACTAAAAAGGTGTGCAAAGAGCACTCTAATGAAAGAAGAGTGAAAGATGAGAGAGAAAGGATAAACAGATGAATGATTGTAACATTACCCCCCCTCTACACTTGAAGTCCCTGACCTCAAACATCAAATAGAATCCGCTAATGGCAGGGAAGGAAAGGATGCTGTGAAGGCCTGCAAAGGGGTATGGTTTTCAAAGGGACAGTTGGCAAGGATTTGTCCAGCTTGGTTGCAATGAGCACAGGTACAAGTGGGGCAAAAATGATCAGAATGACCCCAACAAGAGTGTGCAGTGCAAAGGGTGTGGAAGCAGAGGTGGACTGGATGACCAGGGGGTGAGATATGGCAAGAGGGGCATTGATAGTTTTTGCAAGTTTCCTGGTAATGTCCAAGACAATGACAAGTATAACAATGAGCAGATGAAGGGGCTGGAGGTCGAGAGACAGGAGAGGAAAGAGTTTGGACTGCCAAAGAGAGGATATGGTGGCCATCAGGACTGCAGAAGAACTGGATATGTTCCTTGTTGTGAGCCAGCATGCCTTGGTCAACAGAGAATCCATCAGAGAATATGGTAGGATCACTGACCTGATGATGGGGAATGAGCTCAATAGAGGAAAGACAGCCAGCCAGTGATTGGGTTGGTGTGGCAGTGTGGAAGACAATGGGTAGAGGAGGAGGAGAAGGGGACATGAGGAGGGCCTGGGAAGTGGTAATGGTAGGAATGGAGTTGATGGAAGCAAGGTAATGATCATGATCAGGAAGGGGAAGAGAAAGGTAGACATGGCAAAAAGTGGGATACAACAAGATGGGATCAAGATGCTCAACAAAGACATGAAAACCATGAAGATGAAGAATCATGAGAACACATTCAGGAAGGCGACTGATAAGCATGCAAAGGGGAAGACTAAAAGCAGCAGGAAGATCAGAAGGAGTGGATAGAAAGTGGTAGGTCTGTATTCTAGCTACATTGAGGAAAAGGCATACTGTACAAGTTCCTGGGTGATATTGTCTTCCACATAGAGAAGGTCATTTTCAAGGGCATGAATGAGGGTAGGTTTGGTGAGGATGCCAGCATAAAGGGTGTTGATGGCAGAGGTGGGTAAGTAAATGGCCTGCATAGGCCTGGAATGTAAGGGAGAAGACAAAGAGATAGAACTGGAAGGGCATCCTGACATAGGTGAAGAAGAGGGTGAGGAGGAGTTGATAGACATCAAGGAGTAGGGGAAGAAGGAAGTTGACAAAAAGGGAAAAATAAATTCAAATCAAAAGGATCGATGGACAGGACAGTCTGAAAAACAACAAAAGCACTCATGTTCAAGAAGTGGGCAGAAGAAAGTTTGGGGTGGTGAAGGAGAAAGAGATGTCTAGTGCAAGATTTAGAATGGAACAGTTGGAAGTATGCAATGTTGATGAGGATAGCATTCATGGGGAAATTATCAAAGAGAATGAGTCTTTTTGTAAGCTGTAAGGATGGTCTGTGTGTGGCAAAGATTACATTCGGGTTTCCAAGTATTTTCAGAAGTTGAATAACCTTTCCATGCGGTTAGGTACTGATAATGGCCAGGGAAGCCCTTGTGTGAGAGAATTCTGTCTACCTTGTATTCCTCATTGCCATCAATGATGTCAGGAGGTGGAGTGGGAAATGAAGGACAATATGCTTCTGTGGAGTGAAAGGGGGAAAGCAGGGTGGCATGGAAGACATCATGGATTTTCCAGGTGAAAGGGAGGCAAAGACGATATGTGAGGGGAGATAGTACCTGACAGATCTTGAATGGTCCCAGACATTTGGGTGCGAGTTTCTTGGAAGGACAGGGGATGCAGAGATTAGTGGCTTCTAACCAAACCTTATTGCTGACTTTCCATGGAGAGAAGTGTTGGGTGCAGTGTTGAGCCATCAAACAGCAAGCAGACTCATGTGCTGCTAGGGCTTCCTTTCATGATTCTTCTAGGGCAGAGAGGTGAGATGAGAGGACAGGGATAAACATCTTTCCTAGGGGAGGGTAGGCATGAGGATCATAGCCAAGCATCAGGGAGAAAGGGGATACTTTAGTGGATGAGTGAGAGGCAGAGTTGTGGTGGAATTTGGCAGAGGTGATGAAGGAGGCCCAAGAATGAGGTTGATTGCCACAGAAAAGGTGGAGATATGTCTCGATTTCCTGGTTTGCTCATTCTGTTTGGCCATCAGTTTGAGGGTGATAAGCGGTAGAGAGGCAAATGTTGTAGTGAAGTAGATGAGCTAGTTCTCTGGTGAAGGCAGAGGCAAACTGTGGTCCATGATCAGAGATGATAGATTCATGTAGACCAAACCATTTGAAGACATTGTTATAAAAAAGAAGAGCTCCACCTGCTGCAGCAATGGTTTTTTGACAGGGCATGAGGATTACCCCCTTTGAAAGGCTGTGGTTGATCATGACCAAAAGAGAATTAAACCTGGAGGAAACAGGAAGATCAGTGATTAGATCCATGGAGAGCTGGCAGAAGGGAAGAGATGTGGAAGAAGGGATGGGGGAGAGGGGAGGAGACATGGGATGGGTGTTAACCTTGGATTGTTGACAGAGGGCACAGCCAGTGATGAAGTTGTGGACAAAAGTGGCCAAACCAGGCCACCAGAAGTCGTGTTCGAGGAGAGCTTTGGTATGGAAGAAACTCATATGGCTGGTGGTGGGAGATTCGTAAAGAGAGCATAAGAGGGATGAGCAAGAGGCAGGGGGAACATAGAGGCAATACTGGAAGTACAAGTGTCCATTGTTGAAAGACCAATCTACAAGAGAGGACTGAGGGAAGCGGGGTGAACCTGTTACGATTCCTCCATTTCTTTTCTTTGTCATACTCGGACCGGCTTCACCCAGTTCCTTTACCTTCTGTAGAGTGTTCTAGAACGTACAACACGTTTGTCACATGCCTTTCTTATCTTTACTTCGTGTCTTTCATTTCCGCTGCCTCATGTTTATTCTTATCTTCACCATGAGGCAATTCTTATCTTTCCTTTCTCCGACTTAACCTTATCTTGAGTACTACTTAAGCCTCGTCGTACATTGATTGTACCTTAGCTTAGTTCTGCTCAATCAACCTTGTCTCCTTGAAATCACCTTGATCCCTCGTCGACACCCTCGTCGGACGACTCCTCTGATCCCTCCATTGACTCTCCAAGTTGACTGAACCTTTGATCTCTCACCGATCGTCTTATCGGTTGAAACCTTCGTCGTCTGGCAAGTCTTGCTCAGACTCCTTCAAACCTTTGACTCTCACCTCTAGTTCTCTTTGAGCCTACGCTCGTTCCTACCCGGACCAAGCGTAACAAAAGAACTAAGCTCTACTTTGGGCTACCATCATTGTAGTTCCCCACCATTTCATCCCCACCCCCTCATCGTACCAGCCTCCCCAGGTTGCTCCTTGACTCCTACCGCTCTAGAGCACAGGAACTCCCCTCCGACTCATCTCCCTCCCCCACTGCCACTGAATACCC
>JBBPMP010000910.1:0-11348 GCA_038090395.1 Boletales sp. KT-2023a
TTTCTGCCAATGGCGACAATCTGGTGGCGTCACTGAGCAAGACAGTATGACGAGGTAATGGTGCCACATGCCTTCTTTCCCTGCCTCACAAACTGAGTTGCAATCGACGACATTCTGGTTGCGGGAAGGAAATGACGACCGCGCGAAAGCTGGGACGAGACTTTACCCAGGCCGCGCGACATACACCGTTAGTTACTGCTTCGCGGTTTCGCACTCTTCTGAAGCTCAAAGACCTCGGTCTGTTTCTATTGGACAAGTTACCTTGGTAAGTACATGTCAATCTGAATTGACTGGTCATCAGCCCTGGGTGGTTTTACTGAGCTCAAGCCAATTCCGGCCTACGATACGCGACCGGGTATCTGAACGGACTTTCGGCATTAGACCAAACATGGATATCGGCCGAAGTGATGACAGGCGTGACTCGATTCAAAGCTCCAATAGCACAAAAATTAAAAGTCGACTCACGCTCTCCCTTCGCTAGCTGCTTCGTCGCCATTCTCGACGACCAAAATGTCTGTTCACGCAGTCATTCGCATCGCAACTCCCCAAAAGTCAGCCACGACGGTGTGCTTCACACGCTCAAAATCTACGATCTCTTCGTCCTCCATCGTCGAGGCCAAATTAAGGGCCAGAGATCATGCCAGAAGATTGAGCAGATCGACCCCCAGAGGTGCAACTCCAACGCCAGCCATGTGATTTCTTTTCAGCTATTTTTACCCCGGCAATGATACTTACCAACTCGTTCTAGTCGACCCACCCCCAACAATGTAGCGTTTCCTACACCGTTGGAATCGCGTACCACTGCGGCTACTCTTGATCACTCCTTCGTTGGAATGTCTGGTGGCGAGATATTCCACGAAATGATGCTTCGCCATGGCGTAAAACACATCTTTGGCTACCCAGGTGGTGCCATCCTACCTGTATTTGATGCCATATACAACTCGGAGCATTTCGAGTTTGTTCTCCCCCGCCACGAGCAGGGTGCAGGCCACATGGCTGAAGGCTACGCTCGCGTCTCTGGAAAGCCTGGTGTTGTTCTCGTCACTTCTGGTCCTGGAGCGACCAACGTCGTAACACCCATGCAGGATGCCCTCTCTGACGGCGTCCCTCTCGTCGTATTCTGTGGTCAGGTTGCTACCTCGGCTATTGGGTCCGACGCATTCCAAGAAGCCGATATCGTCGGTATATCGAGAAGTTGCACCAAGTGGAATGTGATGGTCAAGGATATCGTGGAGCTGCCAAGGCGTATCAATGAAGCTTTCAAAATCGCTACTTCCGGACGTCCTGGTCCCGTTCTCGTAGATCTTCCAAAGGATGTTACCGCCGGGATCCTCCGCACTCCCCTGCCTTACAGGGCCACGACTCCGGGATCACACTCTCTACCAACGAACCCCCTGCAGCCCGTCACTTCTCCCACCGATATTGTCCTCATTCAGCAGGCTGCCAGTCTGATTAACCAGGCTCAACGACCAATCATCTATGCTGGAAATGGTGTTCTATCCTCTCCTATGGGACCCAAGTTACTTGCCCAGCTCGCTGAGCAAGGTAACATACCTGTTACCACCACTCTGCAGGGCCTCGGTGCTTTCGACGAGACGAATGAGAAGAGTCTGCACATGCTCGGCATGCACGGTTCGGCATACGCCAATCTTGCCATGCAAAATGCCGATCTGATCATCGCCCTTGGTGCGCGATTTGACGATCGTGTCACTGGCAAGGTCGATGCATTTGCACCTGCCGCGCGTGCGGCGGCGGCCTCCGGACGCGGTGGCATCATCCACTTTGAGATCCAGCCCAAGAACATCAACAAAGTCGTAGATGCTTCCATTCCGATTCTGGGTGATGTCGTATCAAATCTTGCTCTCCTCGTCCCTTTGATCAGATCGACGCCGCGCAATGAATGGTTTGCAAACATCAAGACGTGGAAAGAAAAGTATCCTTTCACTTACGTGAAGACTGCTGGTTCCGAGGCCCGCATTAAGCCCCAAGAGGTCATCGAAGAGCTCGACAAACAGACCAGTCACAAGAAGGAAGACGTGGTCGTGACCACAGGTGTTGGTCAACACCAAATGTGGGCAGCTCAGCACTACAGGTGGAGAACCCCACGGTCCATGGTTACCTCCGGCGGTCTCGGCGTGCGTGCTATTTCCAACTTTTTACGGTAGATGCTGAGCTTCTATTTTTAGACGATGGGCTTTGGTTTGCCCTCGGCCATTGGTGCCAAAGTTGCCGCCCCGAATAAAACTGTGGTGGACATCGATGGTGATGCTTCGTTCAGCATGACTGCAATGGAGCTCGCGACTGCTGCTCAATATAATATTGGTGTGAAAGTTATCGTTCTGAACAACGAATTCCAGGGAATGGTGTTGCAATGGCAAGGTATGTCCGTATTTGAGTCGCCACGCAAACCTGTTAACGAGTGTCTTCAAGATCTCTTTTACGACGCTCGGTACTCCCACACGAGGATGACAAACCCCGACTTTGTCCTCCTGGCAAAAGCAATGGGCGTCCATGCGATCCGGTGTAGCAACGTAGAAGAACTGCCCGCAAAAATGAAGGAGTTCCTTGAGTGGGATGAGTCGAAACCCGTTCTGTTAGAATGCGTCGTTGAGAGAAATGAGCATGTATACCCAATGGTACGTCCACGGACTAGCCTGATTGATCTCATTGCTTACTTATCCGCCAATAGGTACCAGCTGGCAAGGCCCTGCATGAACAGGTCCTCCACCCTACCCTGAGACCAAAGTCCGACTCGGATGCTTAAGATACGTGTGAGATCTTCCGACACACTTATTTAGTTCCCGAGCTGTTCATTCCCTTTGGCATTCTCATCTATGTATATCATGCTCAAATGTGTACTAACACTTGGCGACCGTTTTTCTCTCTCCTAATCATTCCTCTTCAGTCCTTGCATACATCTTTTATGGATAGTTTCTCGCTGCTTCAAAAGGGGGTGTCAAACCTCGCATCTGTTAGATAACTCGTCTCGGTGGTTTGGTGGAACGTAACGGCAAATGAAATCAATGATTGTTTTTCTTCCATATGAGAATTTTGATGAGTGCCTGGCAATGCGGTGACGAGCATCAGTGGATTAAGCGCGCCGTTCAACACCAAAATAGTGCCCCGTTTGGTAAGTTTGAAAAATGTACTGACAAACTTTCTAGGCGACTGAGCCGATTTTGGGCAGCCAATCGGATACCTTCGCTATCGTGAACGTAACGGAACTTTAGCTCATTTTACTGTAAGCGTTCATTTCCAACGGCTTGTAGAAGGACCGACCCATCTTGGCCCTTCACGCTGCACGCTCTCCGCATATCTCGGCGCCGGTCAATCGATGGCATTGAAACCGCAGCCAGCCGTAACCAATTACAGGTTCTAGTCCGAGTCAAACCGGTGCGTTGGTGCGGCGGCTTAGATCAATCTTGGTCCATGAGGGTCAGGTCACATAACTATTGTTCTAGTTTGGAATCTTCGTACAGAACGTTCCCATCTTGTATGTCGTGGAAAAAAAGGTATCCGTTGATTCGTTGATCTGCGCAATCCGAGAGCATTCTAAATTCGTTCACGCTCGCTCACGAGCGCGAAAGTATTTACAACACTCTCCGATATCACTTTCAAATCAAAATCGCTTGGCATGTTCCACAGAGTCTGTGCGACATGCTCTGCGGTGGATGGGGCGATTCCAGAATGTCGGTGAAACCGCAATTTGTGATCGGAAGCCCTCGGCAGTACAACATGGGCGCGGATACGTCAGAGAAAAAGGTACAGACGCCACGGTCGGTTCCCTTTAGCCAACATACGTTCCAGAGCATCAGGCCTGTTGCCTCACCGACTATGAGTTCCCTAGACATATCCGTTAGTTTCAAGTGAGACTCGTTGCCGAAGAGTAACGGGCAGACACTAGAGCTTGGGAACGATGCCAAGAAATGCCATGCAGTTTCCTTGGATGCTGTAGCGGATGTTACGATGCTACGACGTTGCCGAGCTTTGCCAAGCTTTCTGATGGATAAGCTTATGTAATCAACCATCATTCATTCACACACGATTCCAGGCAATGATAAAAGGGCCAGTCGTCGCTACTTTCATCTCACAAATTTACACTAGCCTACTTTTTCTCCTCTTTCATTGTAATTCAACCCAACTCACAATGGACATCAGAGAGTATGTGCCAAAGGACTATCCATTTTAAAAATCGAGCTGACCTTCGTTTACCAGTCTTGATAGTAATGGCGGTTGGGACGCCGTAGCGCAAATTGAAAAAGGCAACGCTAAAAATCACTCATGTCAGTGCCTACAGACAGTCCTTGTTATGTTGCTTACAGTTTCCATAGATCCTCTTCACCCTCCATGATGGCCCAGTCGTGAATACGGTTTCGATTGTTTGAGGTAAGTCAGCTGCCGAGTTGCTTTTGTTACTCATGTCGACGACGCGCGGTAGCTCGATTCTAGAGCGACTCAGCAAAAGGCTACTACAGCCGCCCGCCGTCAACAACTGTGCATCCGAATGATATAGCCGGGCTTTATGACTATCACACGCAGAGTGTGTTCTTGGGTGTGCTTCTGGTAAGATTCCATGGGCAACCCGTATCCCGACAAAAGCGGCCATCCAACTGGGTCGGTGCAAGAGAACGCCTTGATCATAGCGAATGCCTTGTGTTTGTACACGTATCGTCTGTCTTGAGCATTTTGAATGATATAAATCATTATTTTTGCCCGGTGTCTGGTCTTGCTGCGTATTGTTTGAGGTTGGACGGGTGGATTTGGCCGCTTTCTCAGCGCTCAATGATGGAATGTGTCCGGCCGCTTCAAGCCTTGAAGCCGTTCAATCCCCGCATGAGTAGGAAACGTAGGCTGAGACAGCACTACGTAATGGATCAGTAGTCAGCCGAATATGAAACCAACAGATGGGCTGTTTTGGGGCTAATCACTAGTGCAGACAACTTTCATTATGGCGTAGGGTCATTCAGGTACACGCCACCTCGGTGCTGCTGGAATGCGTTGTAGAGAATATGTCCTGCCCAGTCGTCAAATTCCCAACTAGAAAATGGAATCCATTGAATCCATTAGCTGTCACGACCCACGTTCCCAGAGACGAGACGGGTCGCCGTGACGACAGAATAATTATAGTTGTGACTGACCAATCAAGTCATGCGGCCGTATTGGCAAATAGCGCATGCCTGACCTGCAACCAGTTACAGGTCAAGGGAGGGCGTGTCAAACTGGTCCAATCTAAATGAGGGGAGTGGTACCACACAATTCGCGTGAAGCCGAGGGTATGGAATGTCGACCTATGTGAAGTCTTGGCTCCTTGCTTTCTTCCGGACCTTTTCCATCGTTCAGGATACTCAAAAAGAATGGCAACGAGTTTCTGAAGTGGACACGCGTCTTGGCTCTACGAGCATTAAATTAAGTGCAAGCATAATACTTATGATGACATGCTGTGAGAAGTCCTGGCACTGTGACGCGGCTTTCGAGTTGCGGCATCGCCGTGAGAGATGTTTGCGAGCGTTTGTGCTACGGCGCTGTTGATGGAAGCCCTCGGCACGCAGCATCGAGGTCCCCGGATTTCTGTTCGTTCGTCTTATTGCCTTTGCTACGAGTTGTTCCACGAATGCTTGCTTTGCCCAAGCACATCCGATGGAGAGATCTCGGAACTGCTCCAGGTATTTGGTTTGATACAGCTTCCCTATGCAGTAGTTCATCGACGAGATACTATTGAAAGTTAAGAGAGGCGGTGCACATTCTGATGGGGAGGAAAGCTCGCAGGGAAGTTCGGTCCGGACTATACGGTGGTTTAGGCTGCCCGGTGATATGCCGAGCAATATTAAAGGCATCTATCAGGCCAGCTTGAGTGTTAACTTTCAAGCAGTTGTGTTTCCCTTTCCACCCGACACCACTCGATCTTTAAATCAACGTGCTTCGTAGCGATTGCAGAGTAACTTATATTTGTTTCTGGTACGCTCCGGGGGGATGCGATGCCCATTCGAAGACAAACTGACCTGGGTTCCTTCGGTAGCCTCCATCAGTGAACGGCGCGACGTGCTTATCGATACCAAAAACTTGCCAACATTGTACCACGGCGGTTCGTCTCTTCATGGTCAATATTGCTATCGCGATACTTATCACTCTGATTCCTCTACAGATCCTCCCTGACTTCTGTGATGCGTCTCGGTCGTGAATACGGTTCCCTTTGAGGTAAATCAAATTCTTACCTTGCATGCACGATTTTTAACGACTTTCTGTCGATTGTACGCAACGAAAGGCTACCAATTACCCCCACCATCAGCAACTGTGCATCCGAAATACTACATAGCCGGGCTTTATGACTATCACACGCAGAGTGTGTTCTCGGGTGTGCTCCTGGTAATGATTCCACGAGCAACCCGTATTCGACGAGAAAAAGAGTCCATTCAAGGCAGATCGGTGCAGGAAAACCGTGGATGTTATCCTTGATCACATGCCTATTTATACACGTCTCGTCTTTCTTGGAAAATTGAAAATCGCCACGAGCACGTTTGTCGGGCCGTGACTGAGGTGGAATTGGCCACCAGCCTTGTATTCGTCCGCCTGACGCCAGAGAGACCCAACAAAAGGATATCGCGGCCGCCCGCAGTTGACAATTGTGCATCTGGACGATATAGCCGTGCTTTATGACTATCAGACGTGGCGTGCGTTCTTGAGTGCCCTGCTGGCAACGATTCCAACGATTCAATTCCAAGGGTAGCCCGCATCCGACAAAACAGTCCATCAAGTCGGGTCGCTGCAAGAGAATGACGGCGTTTGTCACCTTGATTATAGCAAATCCCTTGTGTGATTCCACATGTCTTGTCGTTCTTGAACACTTGAATTGATTATTTTTCCCGGCGCACGGACTTATTGGGTCACGTTCGATGCTGCATGGATGCTATTGGGTGGGTTTGATCACTCTTTTAGCGCTGGATGGAGTGCTCCCGATTCATCGCCTAACCTGGTCTGATTTTATGCGTCAATTTGAAGCCGTTTAATTCCGCGGCGCCAGAGTGACAAACTATGACATATAGATGGAAAGTAAGTCGACAACCTGGACTTGCATACAGACTCGGGCTTCAAGTAATGGTCACGTACCATACACCCACGAGATACGATACAATTAGCCATTCCACGGGTTAGCATAGAAAAGGAGGGTAGATGCACGCAAGCTACCGGCTCTAGGACTACATGGATGGATCATTACTCACTACGAACAGCAAAATATTATAATCCAACGGTTGCTCCTTAGTTATGTCACTTTTTTTTCAGCCCACTGGGCACATCAAGGATTGGCTTGTATGCACTCGGCTATTCGTCGAGATTATCACCTGGGAAGCTACAAACTCAGATGACACTGTTGCTGCATTCTTGAGGATGTTTAACCAATCGAGCGGTAGTCACCTGAACCCGAAACCAATAGACGCTATGTTTTTTTTGGGCCCTGGTGACGTAGAAGTCTTGAAGAATGATTTAATAAAACCCATTCAGGGAGACACCACCTGCTACCCTGCGAAGATGGGTTATTCGAATAAGACAAGTCGAGACCCGTTTGCTGGAATGCCCCGTAAAGCCTATCCGGTTATCTGAATTCGTTAGAAAACGAAACCCGTTGAATCTATCTGCTGTCGCAACTCACGTTCCACCAGCCCATCAAGATAAGACGGGTCACCGCGACTGACCATCGCTCGTTGTCTCAGGTTGTTCTAGATGCCTTCGCGCCTTACAAGAGCGAAAGCATCTACAACGCCCTGCTAGAGGGGCAGTATTGCAATGCATCGCTAAGATTTTAAAATGGTGTTTGTAAGTGTTTGGACTGCGGCACTTTTGATGGAACTATGATCCAAACGCGGCTGGGGCTGTCCAAAAGATCTGATGAAACGGTAAACAGCAGCCCTCGGCATGCGTCACAGAAAACTACATCGGGGTCATCTGGACCTCCATTCTTTTTGTCTGGTTATTTTTGCAGCGAGTTTTCCCATGAACGCCTGCCCATGCCCAAATACGTCCAGTTTTCTACCGACTTTTCGTTGGCATCAACGGGGAGTGCTCACATGACGCGGCGCTTAGCGCCAGGTACTTGATCGATACGGCTTCATTAGGTCCTGTAGCTGATTAACGCCGTGCTAAGAAGGTGAGTTAGGCGGTGCACATTCTGATGGAAGGAAAGTTTGCAGGTATTCAATCCGGACTCACCGGTGCTTAGACTACCCGGAGACTCGCTGGGGGATGATAAAAAGAGTCTGTCAAACAATCGAGTTTCTTTGTCCGCTTTACATTCCACCTTTAAACGTACTTCCTAACAATTGCAGCGTGTCTTGAGTTTGTTTTGAGTATGTTTCGATGTCCAATCCGAAGATAAGCTGACCTTGGTTGTTGGTTCCTTTGGTAGCATTCCTCGATGTACGACGGGACGTGGCTACCGATATCGAAAACTTGGCAACATCATACCACAGTTCGTCTCTCGCTGGTCAATATCATTATCATCCTGCTTATCGCTTCCGCTCTCCAACAGTTCCTCCCCGACTTCCGTGATGGTCCCGGTCGTGAATACGGCTCTTTTTGAGGTAAATTAAATTCTCGCCTTTCATGCACGATTTTTTAACGACCTCCAGTCGATTGTACTCAAAGAAATGCTCTCATTTACCCCCACCATCGACAAATGCGCATCCGATATTATTTTATAGCCGAGCCTTATGACTATCACACGCAGAGTGTGTTCTCGGGCGTGCTCTTGGTAAACGATTCCATGGGCAACCCGTATTCGACGAGTGAAAGTGTCCCTCAAGGCAGATCGGTGCAGGAAATCGGTGGATGTTATATCCTTGGTTAGATGTCTATTTGTACACGTCTTGTCTTTCCTAGAAAATCGAAAAAAATGGTTTGTCCCGAACTCGATGTTACTGGGTTATGACTGAAGCGGAATGTATGACGACTCTTTTTCTGGTGCTCGAAATTCGGACGCATGACAACGGCTCGTATTTCGGAAAGCTGCACATAAAGTCTTGGGGCTCGGCTGGGTACTGAGACCTACATTGCTGTTGATGCGCATGTACACCCTAAATGTCTTCCGCCGCACCGTATCCGCATCATCCTCCGAGTTGACATTCTTATCTGCCTGCAATAACTGACATCAAAAATCGCCGCCAACGCAATCAAGTTTTCTGCGGTGTCTCCGCTCCCTGGACTGCGCAGAGCGCAATGTCATGCGAGATATTGATCCCCCAGTCAGAGTTTAAGTCTCAGGGGGAGATGGGACGCACGGCAATACATTAGGAGAGTGTTACGCTATTGTATGCACAGAGAGAACCACATGGTGACAGTCAATGGCAACCACATACATAACCGAGGCCGATCTGAAATGTACGGGCATGAACGTCACGGTGGGAACACGCGACACCACCATCAAGAAGTGACAGCTCAGCCATTATGGCTTATTCATACAAAAGTATGCTGAATCCGCTTTTCGATCCTTACTTTCCTTGTCTGTGGAACGGACATTGACAATCGCGTTATTGACAACAGTTGAGCAAACTATGACCCGAAGTGCACTGGGCCAAAGTGTAAGATCTGTGTGCGAAGAGGGACGCTCGGGCTGTCCACCCACTTGCCCGCCCGTCGGGCGCTCCTCTCCGAGGATCAGAGCCAAACCAGGACAGATCCTGTTTAGTGCGGGTAGAGGTGGGTAAAGTAAGCGGGAGGTGCGCGGTTTCGAGCCGGCGAAAGCTCTCGTCAGGGGGCTGCCGCTACCCCGACCGCTTGACCGTCCGAGACCGTTTAGGGTACCAGCTTCCGGTCTTAAGCCCTATCGAGGGAGTTGGCCAGTCCACGTAGTGGCTCGCGATGGCGAGGGCGCGACCCCAGATAGATCGGTTGCGATGCGGGTAAAACGAATGGGGAGGAGGGAGGCTTCCTGCTCGGCGGAGCCTAAATACCAGGTGGGCACGAGGGCCAGGTCGTTCTGGCACTGGGGCCCTTTCGGGATCCCTGTTGCACTTTTGCGCTGCCGTGCGGCCCCCACGGCGGTCCATACCGACGTGGGATCGCCCTTCGCCATCCGTAAAGGATTTGATGAAGCGACACAGAGACATGAATGCGGTACACGTAAATGGCTTGTTGTCTTCCGCTAATGAGTTGCATTGCAAGGCATCGACATGGCGGCATCTGCTACCTTGTCCAACGGTGCTAGCTCCTCTTTCTAAGCCACTCTGTAGAACGTGACCCTACCCCAATGCCTGGGCTGCGTGTAAAGTCGGCAGGGGGAGTGCATATACGCTACCTTGAAGTCGAATCGATCCATGAGAAACAAGATCTTCAAAGCCACACCATCTCTCCGTGTTACGATTCCATGTCATACGACCACCACGCATCGGTGAAATCATGATAGTAACGTCTCGAGCGGCAACTTGAGAGTCGTACCGAGGACGATCATGCACATGACACAGCGACGATCGGGGATTCGTGGCAACATTTCTAAATCATCGCGGCGGGCGCCGACACCCACGGCGAGCTGATGGGCACGGCGCGGTGTGAGCGAGCGTCACCACGCTCCAACCCGTCCATACCCGCGAACCAACATACCGCGCTGTGCGACCCGTACATCAGGAGCGCCCCGGATCTAGCCTGGGGACGCGTGGCGTGATTTTGGCTGAACTTTTCGGCGCGCTGAAGGGACGTTCTGATTGGTCGACGCTGAGAATTTGGCATGCGTTTCGGCATGCTTGCACAAGAAACCAGCGTAAATGCCCACGCTTTACGCATCAAGGGCGCCCATATCTCTCCGATGCAATCATAACCCTGATCGTGTGTCGGTGCTTGCATGCTCGCACGAGAAACCAAAACTCACCACCCTTTGACGACCAAGGCCCGAATTTCTTCAAGGCGATCATACATATCCGTCGTTTGACCCCCAGGGACAGCACGCTCGCAGGCCGATCGACGATGCTCCCAACCTTCGTTCTTCGACAATCAAGGAAGCAAATAGACCATCTTTACGTCGGTCTCGACATAACGATCATGCATCTGCGATGTACATACTCACAATGTCTCCCCCCCCTTCCTCGGCGCTCGCTTGGCCACGCTGCGACGCCCGGACAGGATTCGTTTTCCGCCGTACATTGCAAACGGTGCGAGACGGGACGAGAACCAGATGGCGTCCACCTGTCTTTTCAGAAATACCGCCTTCCCCAAGCGCTGGACTGGAGTCTGACGTCGCCAAGCAGCGTCGCTCGACGGGAGGCCCCATTCGAGGCCAGCATAATGCTCGTAAGCATTGGCATGATCGACAGGGAGTGCGGTGGGAGGCATCTCGATGCCACTGCGGCCGAGGCTCAGGGATGGAC
>JBBPMP010000911.1:0-11334 GCA_038090395.1 Boletales sp. KT-2023a
CGCACGGACCATTCTCTCTGATTACAAAAAGACCCACTCTTTACGATAACTTCTCCATGAACGCCATCCCCATTGAAATTGCCTATTCCCAGCTATTTAACTCGAAATCTTGTGCCAGACGTTTGTTTCTTCTTCATCATCCCAAACTTTCATCTTCTCACTTCCTTGAACACGAGTGCTTTTGTCGTTTTTCAGACTGTCCTGTCCACAGATCATTCTGATTTGCCTCGGTTTCTCTCTCTTTGTCAATCTCCTTCTCTTCCTATTTCACGATGTCCATCTATTCTTCCTCCTCCTCTTCTTCACCATTGTCAGGACGTCGTTCCGGCTCTATCTCCTTATCTTCTCCCTTATGCTCCAGGCCTGTACAGGCTATCTACTTACCCGCCTCTGCCATCAACATGCTCTACACCGGCATCCTCACCGAACCTACCCTTGTCCACGCCCTCGAAAGTGACCCGCTTTATGAGGAGGATTTGATCACTCAGGAACTTGTACGCCTCTTCCTTGATGTTGCCAAAGTACAAAACTATCACTTTCTGTCTGCCCCTTCTGACCTTCCTGCTGCTTTCGGCCTTCCTCTCCGTATGCATATCAATCGTCTCCCTGAACGCATTCTTCTTATCCTTCACCTTCATGGTTTTCACGTTTTCGTTGAACGTTTGGATCCCATTTCTTTATATCCTACCTTTCGCTGTGTTTATCTTTCTCTTCCTCTCGCCAATCGTGACCATTATCTCGCCTCCATTGACTCCATCCCTACTGTCCCCACCTCCCAAGTCCTCGTCACATCCCCATCTCCTCCCTCTCTACCCATCGCCCCCTCACCACAACCCCTTGCTAATCAACTCTCTTCTGTCGAACTCATCCCTCATCATCGTGTCAACGACCCTGCTGTCTTCTCGGATGGATTTATTGTCGACCAAGGCATGCTTGCACGGAACTGCGAACATATCCAGTTCTTCCGTAGTCCCAATGGCCACCGTATCCTATCCTCAGCAGTCCAAACCCTCTCCTCCCCTGTCTCTCTCACCCCCGCCTCCCCATCCACCCGCTGCTACCACTGCAATCGACTCGGGCACTATCGGGAAAACTGTACTGAGTATAAATGCCCCTCTTGTCTTGCATCCGCTCCAGGTCATCCGGTCCATCTCTGCTTCCATACTCTCTGCTCCGCATGCTCTTGTTGGGGTCATTCTGACCACTTCTGCCCTACTCGCGCCTGTGCTCATTGTGACCAAGCCGGCCACATTCTTGTTGATTGTCCCTTCGAGCATTACACTCCTTCGCAGGCTTTCGAAGCATCTTTCCCTTCCCCACCTCTGGCGGACTCTTTGTGACTAGTTGAGGTCTGGGACTTCAAATGTACGAAGGGGGTAATGTTATGGTCGTCTTTTCCTTTATCCTTTGACCTTCACTTCTCTTTCGATAGAGTGCTTATGCACATCTTTAGTCATCCTTTGTTATGAAACGTTGACGCATCTCCTTTTACCTCATTCTGATTACTCATTGCTGACGCGTCCTTTTTCTTCAATGTTCTATGACCTTCTACGCTTACGCGTCGCCTGGTATATAGCCCAGTAGTAGACCTACTGTTCTGTATTCTCGATCTGCGCAATCTAGCGTATCTTCTTGAGTCACCCTCAGTCCCCTCAGTCCTTAGTCTCTTAGTCCATCTTCAAGACGTATAGTCATCGTCCTTCATGGCCTTCGAACTGAGTTGTACCTCTTCGTGAGCGTCCTGTTCGTTGGCATCCTTTTGGCTTGGTCTTGGTCTACATAAGGTACACTCCACGTAACAGTGTCCATCTTAAGATGTTGGAAGCCAAGGTCTGCCATGGACTTATCAAGCACTTTCCACCAGGCTAGGCCGGCTTGCTTGAGTCTGTATAGTGCATGCTGTAGGCAGAGGACTTTGCCTTTGTGTTCAGGTGGCATAAACCCTTCAGGAAATTCCATATAGATTTCCTCATCCAGTTTACCATAAAGGTACGTGGAGCGGACATCAAGACCAGTGATATACCAGTTCTCCAGCGCAGCTAATGCAAACATGCAGCGCACTGTCTCGAATCATACAACTGGGGAGAAGACTTGGTCAAAGTCTAACCCTTCAACCTGTGAGAAGCCTTTGGCGACTAGGCGAGCTCTTTTATGACCGTCTGATTTAACATTGAAGACCCAACAGTTTTTAATCACCTTGCAGTGTTGTGGGCACGGACATATTTTATAGACATCTCGGTCTTTGAGCATTTGAAGTTGTTCTTCGCAGGCCTTAAGCCAATCCTTTCACTCTTGCTCAGGGAGCTTTTGGATATCGCAGAATGTCCATTCCCGCAGGTTCGGAGATGCGCCAAAGGCAGAATCATGTGGAATTGCACGATCGCAAAGGAATGAAACCAATGCATCTCCCCCTTCCTGTGTGATACGGTCAACGTCCTCTTCCAAAGGAGAGGGGGACGGGGGGAGTCCACTAGGGATGGCAGGTGAATCCGGTGCAGTTTCCGGGGCACTGGAGGGTCCAGGGACCGGTGGTGTAGTCAACTCGCACCAGCATGAGCAATCTTCCACATCGCGAAGTTGTTCAAGTGGATTGCACCGCTTGCTGTAGACATTACCAGGGTGTAGAGGTGGTCGGTGGAGCCTTTCTGATCGCCAGATAGGTGGAGGTCCAACTGGAGGGGGGCGATGGGAGGGCGGAGTCACCAGTAAAGGTGCCAGAGCTGGAGAAGGAGTGCGTGCAGGGACCGGAGACGGTGTGCATGATGGTCCAGACTCCTCGGAAGAAGAGTCAGACGATCCGGAAGGCGAAGAGAATCTCTGTTGAGGAGTGGAGTGATCCGCATCAGACTTGTCAGAGGAGGAAGAGGAATTGGAAGCAGGTGCTTCCTCATCATGTTTATGGGCAGGTACATGGGGACCTTGGTGTGGACGGTGCGGAGCAGAACAGGAGCAACAAGGGAATAGATCCTCATTGAAAATTGCATGTGTGGACGTCACAACAGAATTGTCGGGCCACATGAAAAGGTAGTTTGTTTCACTACCGGAGGAAACTCCTAAGTAGATCATTAACTGCGATTTAGGCTGTAATTTGCCATTTCGCCGCTCAGCAGGGATGTGCACATAAGCACTGCATCCGAAGACACGTAAGTGGGAAGCAGAAGGTTTCTCCCCCTTAAGTAGTGTATAGGGGGTATCCCACTTGAGTTGGACTTGAGGAGTCCTATTGTAGATGTGGGTTGCATGAAGCAGAGCCCATTCCCAGTAAGAGGGAGGTAGGCAAGCGTGTAACCGCATAGCCTGTGCCTTGTCCATTAAGGTACAGATTAGGCGTTCCGCACGTCCGTTCTGCTGGTGAGCATAAGGGGTGGATTGTTGAATGTTGACTCCATTGTCATGGAGGAACTCACAGAATGTGCCGGAGGTGTATTCTCCGCCAGCATCAGAGCGCCAGTGTTTTATCACGGTGTTATGCTGGGTCCGGACAAATGCAAACCATTGCTTGGTTGCATGGAGTGCTTGGTCCTTATACCAGATCAATGTGACCCATGAGAAGGAGGTATAGTCATCATAGAAGACAACAGCATACTTGTATTTAGAGTATGACGGTACCTTGAAGGATTTTAAGTCCGAACGGACAACCTCAAAGGGAGCGGTTGCCCGCATCTCCATATGAGGGAAGTGACAATTCGGCTGTTTACCAAGCTGGCACCCATGACAGATACCAGTTTTGGTAGGGATCTTTACGTCAGGAAAATCCTTCAGGTGCTTTTTAGCATGCCTGATGACATCAGGGGATGAATGTCCAAGATGTCGGTGGATCAACTCGAAGTCAATCTGTGAGGTAAATGATGACATGCTGGAAGGCACGTCATCAGGGTGGATGGGTTTGGCATGAAGCCAAAACATGGTTCCATGTCCGTGACTATGGAACTCTAAATGAGCACGCTGTGTACATTGGTCCCAAATTGTGATGTGACCGGGACTGGCGTGTAGCGTGAGGCAGGAGGATTGTTGGAGGAATGTGCCCATTGACAACAGGTGGACTCCATATGAGGGCATGTGGAGTACCGGCAAGAGTCGAGCATAATGGTCCCGGAATTTAATCAGGACCGTTCCTCTGCCCAGAATGGCCACTTTGCCATTTGCAGTACTGGCATACTGTGGTTCAGTGAAGAGCTGATACTTGATGAAATCTGTTTTGTCCGGCGAAAAATGCGCAGACACTCCAGAGTCGAGTAACCACATGTCGGACGGGATACCATGGTTGTGTGCTTTCTCTTTTCCTTTCACACTTGTTGGTTTCAAACATGTGTCACACATTGCGAACTCGGGAGTAATAGATGTATTAGAACTATCTACTACAGAAACATGTACATAATGTTTTACCTGAGGCGGAGTAAACCGCGCATCAGAACCCGGAAGTGAGAGAGAATGAGATATGCATGTTGCAGAGTGGAGGAAAAACTCCTCCATGTATTCATCGACATCATCACCCAGACTCACCATATCCTCATCTACCTCCATGATGCCGGTGGAGGAGGAGAGGGGAATGTCCCTGATATGCTCGAAGAGTGGGGCGGATAGCTGTGCGGACAGTGACGGCTCCAATTGGGAGCATCTTGTTGCAACCGGTTCAAGGTTGCGGACTGTCTGTGAAGTTGCAGGGACTTCCAGGCGGCGGGCGAGCGAGATGGTATCCTTTGTCGCAGGAAATGTGGGTGGCCCATAGTGGGACACACCAGTGGTGTGGGCGGATGTGCAGGGGTCAGGGATGGGTGATGTGAACGAGGTGGTGGCGGTGGAGGTGACGACGGGGGCAGCAAAAGCGAAGGAGGTGGAGGCCTTGGCAGAAGCGGCTTGCGCCTTCTCCTTTTTGGACTTCTTCTTCTCCTTGCGCTTCTTTTTGCCCTCTTCAGAGCGATTGCCTTCATGCTGCTGCTTCTTCTGGTTGTTATTCCCCTGATTAGAGGAACCACCTTGTTGTTGTTGTTGCTGGGTGAACTGGGGTTCGCCCTGCTGCCATTTGACGGCGGTGACCTTGTTTGCCTGCGGACAAGTGTCCTTAGGCAGGCAGCGTTGCACATACGTCTGCCACAAGACGTTGAGCTGATTCTCTAGCTCAGAGATGGAAGGAAGCCCTCTGGGCTTCTTTGTCTTTGGGTCTTCCTCACCTGCGGTAGAGGCGATGGCAGCGGCGATGTGGTCCCCATACTTGGGGATCTTTGCAATGAACAGCATCAACTTGGTGCTATCATGTATGGGGTAGCCATAGTCGGTGAGCCAGTTTATATGACCAGTGAGTTTGGAGATGGCAGATACGGGGGAGTTGTTCTCTGGGAACATGAGATTCATGAGAGCCTTGAACTCCATGATGGCAGAAGAGACGGTAGGACAGTCGAACTTGTCCTTGAGGTCAGAGAGGATGTCAGCGGCGTTTTGGGTGAAGTTGATGCCACAGTCTAGGATGTGGCGTTCGCAAGTGAGCGAGATTGCTCCTGCAGCCTTATCATTCTCGTCCTCCCAGGACTCGAAGCGGTCCGTTGCCTTGTCGATCTCTGCTTGAGATGGAGTATAGCCAGGAGTGGTGACAACACCTGCTGCGTCCTTGACTTCAGCAATGGCAATGGGGATCTCAGGCTTGTCCCAGTAGATCTTGGAGTAGACCCTGGTTGAGTGCAAATAGGCGATCATGTTCGCCTCCCATAGCTTGTAGTTGGAGCCATTGAGCTTGGACATGTCTTTCAAGATAGAGCTCATGGTGAAAGTGAATCTGGAAGAATGGATGTCAGTGTTGAACGAGTACATGAATATATGTAGTGTAGTTAGTAGTTCACATGTACTCTGGTACTCCGGACTCTGGTCCTCCAGTACTCCAGACTCCGGTCCTTCGGTACTCCGGACTCCGGTCCTCCGGTACTTAAGTCTGGTCCGATCCGGACTTTGCTAATAGAGACGAGACTTTAACTCATACCACCAAGAGTGACACTTAGTCCATAACAACTCAGGTTAGTCTGGAGCCTTTCTGCATTACTAAAATGTGTGCACTCACAACAGGTTATGAGCCCTGAGTGGGTTAAAGTGCGTGGTTCATTCCGCCCTACCTGCTCCGGACAACTACCTGACTCTGCGTGATGCGGACTCATTTCTGCTCCCAGAGATTTGGACTCAAGTGGTCTCGTACGACCATTCTCACTTGACTCTGTGCGATGCAGATTAATTTCCGCTCCCAGAGATCAGTCTGAGCTGTCCTGTGCGGCTTGCTCCACCGGACACAAGTGATGCGGATTGATTTCCACTCCTTGTAAACGCTCGCAGTGCTGAGGGCAGGGGGAGACTATGTCCCTCCAGGTCCAGAGGCTCTGGATGTCCAGCGATGCGGTGTTAAGCCGCTCCTATCCGCTCTTCCGGAAAGTTCACATGCTGACGCCTATCCCTCAGATCCGCTCCCACACTATGACTTCCATTCACATGGACATGCCGAAGCTTACCGGCTTAAACCACAAGCTCCAGGATACCGCTGTCACATGGCAGGAGGGGGAACTTCAGTTCTCCCGACATTCTCCCATCCCTGATCTGTGGACATCTGCCCTCTCTTCCGGCGCCACCTATTTTGGTCCGCCCGCCTTCCCTGCTTCGCAAAGGGCAAACTCTCTCATCTGCCGACTGGGGGTCTCTATGACTTCTAACACAGTCCGCAACCTTGAACCAGTTGCAATGCGGCACTCTAGACAAGAGCCCTCACTCTCTGACCTCCGGTCTACCCCGCTTCCAAAGCGGACTCCGGACCTACAACTCTACGCCTCCACCAGCATCATGGAGGTTGATGAGGACTTGGTCAACTTGGGCAATGATGCTGTCGATGAGTACATGGAGGATCTCCACCTCCACTCCACCACGTGCATACCATCCATCGCTTGCTCTACATCAGGTTCTGATGCGCAGATCACTCCGCCTCAGGTAAAACATCTAAGCTATGTTTATGTAGTAGATAGTTCCAATACATCTGCTACTCCCAACTTCACCTTGTGCGATTCATGTAAGAGTCTGACTGGTAACGGAAAGGAAAAAGCACATGACCACGGAATACCCCCGGACATGTGGTTACTCGACTCCAGAGCATCCGCACACTTTTCACTGGACAAATTGGATTTCATTGAATACCAACAATTCGCTGTACCACAGTACGCCTCAACAGCCAACGGCAAATCAGCCATTCTGGGCCGAGGAACGGTCCTAATCAAATATAAAGACCATTATGCCTGCCTTTCTCTGGTCCTCCACATGTGTTGAACGAGTACACGTACATACGTAGTAATTAGTTCTCACGCCACATGTATTTAAGTACAGACTCAGCAGAGCTGAGTTCTAATCGATTCTCTTTCGATAACCACCATCCCTGCACTTACGTTCAAGCTATAAGCTTCAACCTTCAGGTATGTAAGCCGATTCCTAGCGTTACTAAACGCGTGCCCTCGCAACAGGTTATGAGCCCCGAGCGGGTTCAATGAGTGCGGTCCCCACCGCCCAACCTTGCTCGGCATCGTACCTACCTGAACTCTGCACGATGCGGACTCACGTCCGCTCCCAGAGGTTGAACAAGTGCTGTCCAGCGCGGTTCACTCCGCCGGACACAAGTAGCGCGGTTTATTCCGCCTCTCGTAGTCGCACACAGTGCAAAGGATAAGGGGAGACTATGTCACTCCGAATCCGGAAGCTCTGAACGTTCAGCGATGCGGCCTCGCCGCTCCCTCTCGTTTATTCGTAAGGCCTAATGCTGACATTTATTCTTCCTCAGATTCAACTTAACCATGAGCTCTATCTTGAAAGACATGCCCAAGCTCAACGGCTCGAACTTCAAGCTTTGGGAGGCGAACATGATCGCCTATCTGCGCTCTACCGGGGTCTACTCCAAGATCTACTGGACCAAGCCAGAGATCCCCGTCCCCACCGCCAAAGTCGTTGACGCTGCCGGCAACGTCACCACCCCCGCCTACACTCCGTCTCAAACTGAGATCGACAAGGCGACGGAAAAGGCCGAAGCCTGGGAGGACGAGGACAACAAGGCCGCTGGAGCAATCTCGCTCACTTGTGAGCGCCACATCCTGGAATGTGGCATCGACTTCACCCAACAGGCCTCCGACATCCTCTCCGACCTCAAGGACAAATTCGACCGCCCCACCATCTCCTCCGCCATCACGGAGTTCAAGGCCCTCATGGCCCTGACGTTCCCAGAGAACAACTCCCCCGTATCTGCCATCTCCAAGCTCGCTGGTCATATAAACCGGCTAAAGGACTACGGCTACCCCATCCATGACAGCACCACGTCGATGCTGTTCATCGCAAAGATTCCCAAGTATGGGGATCACATCGCCGCCGCCATCGCCGCCACCGCCAGCCAAGAAGACCCCAAAACCAAGAAGCAAAAGGGGCTTCCATCCTTCTCCGAGCTGGAGAATCAGCTCAATGTGTCATGGCAGACTTACGCACAACGCCGCCTGCCTAAGGACAACCGTCCGCAGGCAAATAAGGTCACCACCGTCAAACGGCAGCAGGGCGAACCCCAGTTCGCTCAGCAACAACAACAACAAAGTGGTTCCTCTACTCAGGGGAATAACAACCAGAAGAAGCAGCGGCGCGAAGGCAATCGCTCCGAAGAGGGCGAAAAGAAGCGCAAGGAGAAGAAGAAGTCCAAAAAGGAGAAGGCGCAAGCCGCCTCCGCTGAGGCCTCCGCCTCCTTCGCCTTCGCCACCCCTATCATCACCTCCGCCGCCGCCACCTCGTTCACGTCGCCCGTCCCTGACCCCTGCGCGTCCGCCCACACCTCCGGTGCGTCCCACTATGGGCCACCCGCATTTCCTGCGACAAAGGATACCATCTCCCTCGCCCGCCGCCTGGAAGTCCCTGCGACTTCGCAGACAGTCCGCAACCTCGAACCAGTTGCAACAAGACGCTCCCAATTGGAGCCGTCACTGTCCGCCCGCCTGTCCGCCCCGCTCTTTGAGCGCATCGGGGACATTCCCCTCTCCGCCTCCACCGGCATCATGGAGGTAGATGAGGATATGGTGAGCATGGGCGACGATGTCGATGATTACATGGAGGAGTTCTTCCTCCGTTCCGCAACGTGCATAACTCCATCTCTCTCACTTCCGGGTTCTGACGCGCGGTTTATTCCGCCTCAGGTAAAACATTATGTGTATGTTTCTGTAGTAGATAGTTCCAATACATCTATTACTCCCGAGTTCGCAATGTGTGATACATGTTCGAAACCAACAAGTGTGAAAGGAAAAGAGAAAGCGCACAACCACGGTATCCCGTCCGACATGTGGTTACTCGACTCCGGAGCGTCCGCGCATTTTTCGCCGGACAAAACGGATTTCATCGAGTATCAGCTTTTCGCTGAACCACAGTACGCCAGTACTGCAAATGGCAAAGCAGCCATTCTGGGCAGAGGAACGGTCCTGATTAAATTCCGGGACCATTATGCTCGACTCTCGCCGGTACTCCACATGCCCTCATGCGGAGTCCGCCTGTTGTCAATGGGCACATTCCTCCAACAATCCTCCTGCCTCACGCTCCGCGCCAGTCCCGGTCATATCACGATTTGGGACCAATGTACACAGCGTGCTCATTTAGAGTTCCACAGTCATGGACACGGAACCATGTTTTGGCTTCGTGCCAAACCCATCCACCCTGATGATGTGCCTTCCGGCATGTCGTCATTTACCTCACAGATTGACTTCGAGTTGATCCACCGACGTCTCGGACATTCGTCCCCTGATGTCATCAGGCACGCTAAAAAGCACCTGAAGGATTTTCCTGACGTGAAGATCCCTACCAAAACTGGTATCTGTCATGGATGTCAGCTTGGCAAACAGCCGAATCGTCATTTCCCTCATATGGAGATGCAGGCAACTGCTCCCTTTGAGGTTGTCCATTCGGACATAAAATCCTTCGAGGTACCGTCATACTCTAAGTACAAGTATGCTGTCATCTTTTATGATGACTATACCTCCTTCTCATGGGTCACATTGATCTGGTCTAAGGACCAAACACTCCGTGCAACCAAACAATGGTTCACATTTGTCCGGACCCAGCACAACGCCGTCGTAAAACACTGGCGCTCTGATGCTGGCGGAGAATACACCTCTGGCGCATTCCGCAAGTTCCTCCGTGACAATGGAGTTAACATCCAACAATCCGCCCCCTATGCTCACCAGCAGAACGGACGTGCGGAACGCCTAATCCGTACTTTAATGGACAAGGCACAGGCTATGCGATTACATGCTTGCCTACCTCCCTCTTATTGGGAATGGGCTCTGCTTCACGCAACCCACATTTATAATAGGACTCCACAAGTCCGACTCAAGTGGGATACCCCCTATACACTACTTAAGGGGGAGAAACCTTCTGTTTCTCACTTGCACGTCTTTGGATGCGGTACTTATGTGCACATTCCCGCCGAACGGCGAAATGGCAAACTACAGCCTAAATCGCAGTTGATGATCTACTTGGGAGTTTCTTCTGGTAGTGAAACAAATTATATCTTCATGCGACCCGACAATTCCGTTGTGACATCCGCACATGCGATTTTCAACGAGGACTTGTTTCCCTGTTGCTCCCATTCTGCTCCGCACCATCCGCACCAAGGTCCCCATGTACCTCCTCACAAACATGATGAGGAAGCACCTGCTTCCGACTCTTCCTCCTCCTCTGATGAGTCTGATGCGGATAACTCCGCTCCTCAACGGAGATTTTCTTCGCCTTCCGGATCGTCCGACTCCTCTTCCGATGAGTCCGAACACCCTCACACACCATCTCCAGTCCCTGCGTGCACTCCTTCTCCGGCTCCAACACCTTTACCGGTAACTCCGCCCTCCCATCGCCCACCTCCGGTTGGACCTCCGCCTATTAGGCAATCAGAAAGGCTCCGCCGACCTCCTCTCCGCCCTGGAAATGTCTACGGCGAGCGGCGTAATCTGCTTGAACAACTTCGCGATGTGGAAGATCGCTCACGCTGGCGCGAGTTAACTACACCACCAGTCCCTGGACCTTCCAGTGCCCTGGATACCGCACCGGATTCACCTGCCATCCCTGGTGGACTCCCCCCGTCCCCCTCTCCTTTGGAAGAGGACGTTGACCGCCTCACACGGGAAGGGGGAGATGCATTGGTTTCATTCCTTTGCGATCATGCAATTCTGCATGATTCTGCCTTCGGCGCATCTCCGAACCTGCGGGAATGGACATTCCGCGATATCCAGAAGCTCCCTGAGCAAGAGCGAAAGGATTGGCTTAAGGCCTGCGAAGAACAATTACAAATGCTCAAAGACCGAGATG
>JBBPMP010000912.1:0-11295 GCA_038090395.1 Boletales sp. KT-2023a
CATCGACAGGCATTGGGCCGACCCAGTGACCATGCATCTCCCTAGGAACTTTCGAACGTCGTTGTAATCTCGAGCTTCGGACATGTAAGTTATATCTGGACCCAACTTCTTTTTTGCAGGGGTAGAATCGGTGGTAACTTCACGTCGTGAAGCAGTTTTCTCGGGCTGAGCAGGGTTGGAGTGAGTGTTGGACATGTTGACAAGTTTCAAATGGGGAGGATCAGACTTACGGGTTAAAGGCGCAGGCTGTCCGGGTGTTTATGGTCACAGTTTAGGCTATTCAGACGGTGAACATCAGCCTGAAAAGAAAACCCATTGATGCACCAACCTGGACGTGGTTTCGTGTGTGGACAGTTGTGCAAGTCAAGGTTGTCAATTGTCAATAGAGCCCGACGCAAGTTTACGCGTCTTGGTCAGGTGACCATCAATACCTTCCATTCGTAGTAATACTACATCTGAAGAGGCTGGTGAGTACTCATGCATCGTCAGACTAGTTAGCACCACCTACCAACTTGAAAGCACCAATCCAGCCGTACTAGGTTCACGCATGGCCCCGAGCGGCCTGAAAGAGCCACCCGCACGCACAGCCCGCATCTCGCCAGCCAACCTCACTATGCATCAGCCTCGTGCGCATGCACCGGCACAGTGCTTGTCGCGTCCAGCCCGCAGACGTCAAAACCGTCAAAAAATCCCAACCCCGACGGACAGCCGGCTTAAACGGGCATGGACTGATGGTCACTGGTACACGCTTGTCCCATGCGATACATCGCGTACCGTGCCTAGTTGCGAAGACACTACACGAATTCAGGCTACGTACTGTGTATGATCACTGGCGTAGGGCTTACATCTGGCCGCGATGCTCGTGCTCATCGAACACCTATATTGATCAGCTCCCCCTGCCCGTTGCGTCATGGACCTTGCTGTATATCAAGTTTTTACATACCTTGGCGGACGAAATTTAGTGCCCCGTCAGCCTCGACACGGTCCAGTCTGAATTTTTGAATCCACCGGCACTACTATGACCGTTCTGTCTCGTTCCAGCACCCCATCAAAAATTGCCACGACACGGGGGGTTTCATCTGCGTGATCCACAACAACATATTCAAATGTATCGAGTTCTACTCGCAGCAAGTTGATTCACACCAACTAGGGGCGCACGGAGCGCCCGAGCGACATCTATGCACAAAGGGCTCGCAAAACTTGCATCTCTGAACGACATCCTTTATCCAGCTTGGATACCTCATCCAGCTCGCGATTGCGAGCAGCAGTTCGTGTAGGCAGCTACGAGATGTGCCACGCGAGTTGTTTCTTTCGATCAGGAATATACCTTGGTCGATATGCAAATTAATCCAACAACCTTCATGGACGATCGACGGTCGCAAGGTGGTCAATGAAACAAGCTGTCAAATCCAAATTTTGATGGAAGTAGCATTCTATTCTTAATTCGTTATGTTGCCTTGCTACATGTAATCCATGTCCCAGTACACAGGCGAAGTGTACCTCAACAGGTAACCCCCAAAAGTCTCGTTCAAGTGGATGTTGGCGAACTTCGGCAAATTTCCCACGATTTCCCGTAAGTGACTTCACCGACTGGCAGAACACTGACAGTGGGCTCTGAGCGCGCGAAAGCGATCACGATCCCCATTTTCGGCGAGCTGTGATTGTCCTGTTCGTATAGATTGGATTTGCGGGAATCATGTACCCATTAGGTGATGCGGGAAACTGCTACATCGTCGGGTCTGAGTCGCATTCAAGGGGTACGTACATGCCTTCCAACAGTAATACAGAAAGCTACGTACTTGTAGAGGCCTGCAGTCCATTCACAAATCAGAATTACGAAACTCTTCTTAAAACACGTTCTTCATCTCAAGCACCTCCCGCACCTCGTCCGCAACACATATGTCAAACATCCCTGCGACCCGTAAGTTGAACAGCGTCGGTTCCTCCACTTTTAACATTCGTTCGTGTAGCATCTTCGAGTGGGCTTCCAACCACAATGTTTGCAACACCCCCAGCTCGTATATTGCAGAAGGCTCCAATGGCGCGACGCCAATCATGTAGATAGCGAGCAGTAAAAGGATGACCGAGGCTGTGGAAGCGACCACAACCTTTGTTGCTGATCAGAAATGAAAGCCGTGTCGTGTCTAGCGGATAACACTTACAGGGATAGTATTGATCTGGAAATACAGGCATCGGTCAGTGTCCTCACGGGCATAGGGGTGAAACGCACGTTCAGTCGCCATAGGGGGAGAGGGTCGTTAACGATACTCTCGCCAGTCCCGAATTCAGGCCCAAACTGGCCATTGGTATGACCGGCTAGAAGACAGACATGAAAATTACTGGGTAGTGGCACCAAAACAAACTCACCAGCCCAGATATACTGCGCGGCTATCTTGGAAACCGCGTCCTCGAATTGGGCAAGACCGAGCGTAACAGACGGCGTGGAGTTAGACTGGCTTACGGCCAAAGCAGCGACTGTTGTCATATTTATTTTGAGGAGGGACATCATATATCTTTGACGACGAGAGCCATAAGGGTGAGAAGCGGGACGAACAACAAGATCAACGTACGTATCGGCGACAGTTGGCCAATAATAAGGCCACTCCTCTGTAATTGAATTGCTCAGAGCCGCATGTATCTTTGGGGAAAGTTTCAGATACCCAGAGTCAAACAATCGATCATCATAGAGCATCATACCTGACTGACAAGGGCCGGCATACTACCCTCAGGCGGCGACCAAAGTGGCCATGACTGCGAGGATGCCACAGATGAGGACTGGGCACTGCTAGCAAGTGTATTACTTTGCACAAACAAGACATCCGGCGTTGTGGTGGCATTGAGCGTACATGCCACAATATATGTTGTTGTTTCCGACCCGTTAGGCGTCCCTCCTAGATTCGCATTAGTTAATAATTCAATATAATACATATTCATCGTACCCAGTGAACTGTCAATGTCAAGACTAGTGGTCACCACGTAAAATAGGTAGTTGTCGCATACGGAACACTGGTAAGATGATCATGATTCAGCTATGATGTAGTCACTTATGAACAAAAGTTCCTCAACCGTGGACATGGTGCTAGCATTGAGAATTGAAGAGGGAAGCACGAATAAGACCGCGTCTTTCCCTGCTCAGGTGTCAGCTTTGCGCCACGCCGACCGGGCAGAATGTTCGGAGATAACTCACACAGCATCGTTAATAAGTTCACGCTTATATTAATCTCTCCTACATCCTGCATGCTCACATTCACGTTAAAGGTGTTGTTTGTTGTGTTCGGCGATGTTAGATCCAGAGGTAAATGATAAATTAAACCGCAATTAGCATGAATTGTCGTCGTGTTGACAGTTGCGTAAGTTGAGGTGGCATTCACAGATGGCGTGTCATAAACGACGTTGTCCACCCATCCATCCGTAGAAAGACTAGGCAATCGATTGAGTGGAACGATCGGAGAGAGATAGCCCCATGCGTAGGTCATATTCCCATGTCCAAACGAAGGCGTCCAACCCAATGACGAGACCGCGGTGTTGTTCGTGCTGCTGGAAAAGGACTCAAACCCGAGCACGGTCGTCGACGCGATATGCAGAACGGATACGCAGACAAAGTATGTCGTGATCGCAAGGGTCATGCGAAACGACGCGGAAACCTTGGTTTGTTGCCAGAGCCCAACCAGCGAAGATCCGAGACTCCACCATGCTTGCGAAAGGTCATGTATGTGCGTTAGCGTATGCTTACGCATGGTAGCTCTGGAGAGCGCCAATTTTTGTGTGAGAAACACCAATATGATCGTGTAAAGCTTTTGTTTGAATGGTCAGGGTCATATTGCTCTTGACATTGAGCATAAAACTCACGACATAGAAAAGTTGCAATGATTCTGCCAATGCCGTGGTGGATAACACAGTGGTTGATTGAACAACCATGCGGTGTTCTGAATGATGCACAAGCATGAATAAAAGGATGATGTGTAGAAGCACGAAGACAGCGTGTAGCATATAGCACAGACGACGTTGAGATAATAAATCAATATGAACCCGTTCCTGTGTGTAGTTTCGTCGTGTGAAATTTTGAATTCCTGTTACCGTCACGAATAGAAAAAATTGAGCCAACACGAGCATCAATAGGAAAAGAGAACTTCAAACGTCACCTTGAAATCCAACTTTACGTCGGACATTGCTACCACACGGATTTAACAGCGGTATTTCTTCGGCATCGTCTACCTCATTGGTTTCCTCATTTATCGCGAGATCAACGTCAATCGTCCCCCCAGATCGTAGTTTCTCCAAGGACGGGTAGTCAATTGTATGCATGCGTCTGCGAACTGCACTAATGCGAGCGCCTGTCCACAACGACTCCAGCAATGTGGCGGTCTCGATGTGGGGACGGTAGCATGCACTTTTCGATGGGATACCCAGCATGAGATATACAACGACCAACAGGATAAGCGACGCGCTGAACGTTGAAATGACCTGTTATGTGAATACCCTCTCATATGGGTCATGTAATAACAAGATAAGAAGGAAATACCGGAATCGTGTTGATCTGCATGACTACAAATAAGTCACCTCAGGAATTTTGAATGAAGATATTTACATTCAATCTCCATCTCAGAACTTCCATTGTGGCCTCGGCGACACTAGCAGATGGTGTGAAATCTCCATAATCTTTGCCTAGTTGACTAGCTATAAAAGCAGACATTGAGCAGAGCCTGGTTGTGTATGATTCAAAGTAAATGTAGTATACCTATCCATACCAACTGTGCAGCAAGTTGTGAATGAGCATACTCAAGTTGATATGGTGTTAGTGGTGCATTCAAGTCTGTGGCATTGATTGTGGTATCAAGCAGTAAATAGGTATTGCTGAGAATGTGATCAACAAACAATTGCTACAAACAATCAAGACATACCCATCATTTGTGGGACAGACCCCATAGCCACATGCCCCCCTATTCATTGCTGCAGATACCTGCACATCAAAATATCACCAATACCATTCAGAAAGAAAATGGAGCATACCACTGTAGTAAGTTCCACATTAAAGTTATCCTCTTGGGGTGTCCACATTGACCATGCCTGGGAGGTTGTGACTGACTGGTTTACTGTTGGAACAATTTTTCCATTTTCAATTGGCAAGATGTATGTGCTGTTTGATACTGTAAATGAGCATGCTAGAACATACACAGTCATTTCACCTACAAAAAGGATCATGAAATGCCATTCTATTGAGACACTATAGATCACTCACTGGTGGAATCCCAGCTTGTGGTGAAACTGACATTGTTTCCTATGGATTCATCCACTTCCAACAATGGTGCCAAGGCCAAGTAAATGATTGCATGGCCCCAACATTCTGTACACTTCATACTACAAATCAGCACTACTAGTGGATGAAGCTTACTATGAAATTTTCACTTGCCTGGCTGGCATAATTGAATAATAACACATCTGAATACTTGAGAAATGCTATTTAATACAAAGAATATAATCAGTTTGTGCAGACAATGAGAAAACTAGGACCCCACTGTCATCTGGTGTCATGTGGATGGATACTTCACCAGGTCCACTCATCACAGCAGTGATGTTGTAATAAGGTGAACCACCAGGACCTACTTGTGTAATTGTGACATTTGGAAGGAGCCCACAGTTTGCCTGTATGTTATTTGCATTTGCAGATACATTGAGCATTTGAGGCCCTTTCAGAAAGGTGTCATAAACTATGTTGTTTACTAGACCTTCAGTTGACAACCCCGAAAGATTTGACATGACATAAACCAGCGGAGCTGCTACAGTCGCATCTAGACCTGTTAGAATTAGGTTCGTAGAAGAATTGGGCCACGATGAACTCGACGGAATGAGTTTCATAGATGTTGCATTGTACGACTGGAATCCCATCACCGCTGGTGACGCCACATGCAGGACAGTGATGCACGTGAGGTAAAGAACTACTAGAAATACAGCCCTGGTTGCTGCCACGGTTTTTGTTTGGTGCCATAGTGCCACGGAAGCAGCGCCAAGTCCAGCCCAAGCTCCAGAAATGTCGTGAATTGCGGTGAGCTTCTGCTGGCGAGAAAGAAGGGTTGTGGCAAGACGTTGGGTCACAAAGACCAGTATCACAGTAAAAAGCTTAAATACAGTGTGAGACTTGACTGTGTGACTGTGTGAATAGCACCCACGGTGTAAAATGCCTGTAGAAAAGCACTTAGCCCGATAGTCAGGACATTGTTGTCCATTGGGATGGTAACGTTGTGTTCTGGATGTTTCCACAGCAGTGCAAGCAGAACAATTTGGAGAATCAAGAAAAGCCCATGAAGAGCATAACACAAGTAGTGTAGTTCAAAATGCGACACGGACATCAACGTCCATGGGTATGCGCCGGGTGGAGGCATAATGTGAAGGGAATGGGGACTCAGTTGGCGTGTGCATGGCCGGCTTGGCCATTTATGTGACATTGCCCTCACTGATCATCACAAGACAGGCACATCAATGCATACTACGAAATAACAAAAGAAGCAAAGCGGACCCGCTGGCAGTTCTGGAACAGTGGAAGATCTCAGATCTAGAAATCCACGGCAGGCAACCAACTAAATTTTTACAGCTCGGAGAGGTTCAGTGGAATGCTGTCACCATCCTCATTTGGTCAAAGCCGTCCAGGTGATCCGATCTATCATGCATCGCGCCGGGATTATGAATCAATGTCAATTTTTGCATGTCATCGTATGATCGCGACTTGACAGGTTGTACTAAATGTAGTGATCAGTCGGAAGGAGAAAACATGAGGGAAATCAATACACCATCCTTCATTCTGGCTGGTTCAATCATGTTTGTGATTCTGCATGGGCATCATTAGCACGATGGCAACTGGCAATGCAATGTACTGCGTCCATCATTGCATATACCGGGATAATGGACCTGATTTGATCCCACAGGGCTAGTGCACGGTAAAATAGACATTGCACCCTAATTAACCCTGTATTTTACACCCCTCCGACAGTGGCTCTACTTAACCAGCGTAAATTACAGCTAATTACTGCCTTTTTCACGTGACTTGTCACCCATGAGATTTTATGTAAAAAAAACCTGCCTCACCTTCGGCGCTCTCTAACTCCCCGACGCCAATGTGGAATTCGACGAAAACCATACCGTTCGACTCGGACGGGTCAGGCGCATCCATCCATCAAGGACCGAAGAGCAGATTCGATGTTTTGAAATTTCAGAATTTCGGGGGTCTCGGGATTCGCTGATCAGGTGTGTCTGGCCATCTCTGCTGCTGTCTGAGACTTGAAACAGTGTCGTAGGCATGCCCCAAGGTCAGAAAACTAGCACCGATACCCAGTGGGCGATTGTGCGCCTTTCAAAGTTTCTAGATCAAGAACGGATCGGGATGTGCCTCAATCTTTCAACTCATATGATTCAGCAAGTCCTTTCTCACTTCCATGTGACTGGAATGATCCCAAATGACAATGGGGACAAAGAAATGGTAAAGAAAGTCAGAAGTAAACACCTTCGTGATATTGATGTCGAGGTAAGCATTTTATCGTCTACAGCAATATTATGCTAACGAATTATGGTCCATCGTTGTGCAGGAGATGTTCCAGCTGTGTGAGATCAACAGCAAGGATGCATTCGAGGAGAGCGATAGGGAGGTGCTTGCTGGATTGGAATTTGTGTTCCAGGTGTGTGTGGGTCTCTCTCACTTTATCGTCTTGGCGCATGCGACTGGTTTTATTAGGGCACAATGCGTGGTCGGTCGAAAAAGAGGGTGTGGGTGGAAAAAGAAGTGGATTCGAATGAGGATTCAAACATTCCATCTGAGGAACTCGCAGGTAGCCATAACTACTACGACAACAATCCTTACCCTCGTTCGTGCTTGCCTTCCCTCGCCTTCCCCCTTCACGCTCATACCCCCACTAAGCAACAGATTCTCCCTTGGATCCAGGCCATGGCTCTCGCTCTTACCCCCCTCTGTCATATCCCAGGTCAGTCAGCCATACGGCTCTTCCTTTGGTGACCCCAGCCAGGGTCCCCATCCCTACCCCACCTGGACCCCTGAGAAGCAGATCCCCATCTCCACGGAAGAGATCGAGGACATTTTCCTCGATCTCACCCAAAAGTTTGGCTTTCAGCGCAACTCCATGCACAACATGGTTTGTCTCAATCCCCCGCTGTTCGTCGTGAGGCGAGTCTCCTACCAGGTGTATAGGGTCAACATGGATCTGGGCTGCTTGACGGGGAACGGCAACTTGAGGAGCAAGTTGTATTGTGCTTACTTGCACACCTTGACGAACGGATCGAGCGCCGATCCCCTGACTGGGAGGTCTGGTACGGAAGAAGCATTGTCCATGCTCCGGTCAGCGAGCTGTTATTTGAACGTGAGGTCCAACCCTCGCGACGCGGAGCTCTTGGGGATGATCGCGTCTCTATATCCCTCGCGAACATGGTTCGCCAAACAAACCATACAAAAAGTGGAGTGGTGCGACCTGCCCATCAACTCGCAGCATCACGAGCTGCATCTCCTCTTGAAGGCCATCAAGGAACGCTCCGACAGAGTCCAGCTGTTCCACGAGAGTCCATCAAAGCTCTCATTGGACGATTTTCTGTCACAGGATGAGCACCTGCTCAAACGTGGCACACGCCGCGCTGCGCATGTGTATCCGTTCCGTTTTTCTGCAAAGCCGTTTGCAGAGAACGTGGATGATCAGTACTCTGCGAAAGACCGTGTGGAGCGTGATGCCACTTCAGGGGAGCATCACACTTATACCGCGGCGACCTGCGTCTACCACCGGACTGCGACGAGCGCAAAGGATATCTGGAACATGGTGGGGTCATGGAAAGAGAAGGTGTCTGGGGTATCCGGGGACACCACGTTGTCTCTCCAGTATGACAGGTCGTGGCTGGCGCCCGATCTCCTGTTGTTGTGGCTCAAGACATACAATCTTTTGCAAGAGAGCGACGACCGGAAATGGTTTCAGCTGCTTTTCTCCCTCCCTGCCATGGCGTATGCATCTCCAAAGGAGAGTGAGCTCGTTCCCATGTTTGTGGCCTTTGCAGCGCACTCGGAATTCCATTTCAAAGATCCACCCCACTACAATTCATATCCCATTATGGAGGGATATCACCCTTCTTTGGTCACCCTGAACAAATATGTCGTCGATTGTGCCTATCCCCTCGAACGCAGCCCTGAAAGTATGGAGCCCGCGAAACAGGGCGAAGGTATCGAGATCTTGCTACATCGCCAACTTCGAATGTACAACAACAGATGACGGACGGACGCAGATGCAACCGCGCACGAGCTATTGTCTGCTTGGCCATGCGAGACCTGTCCGCCATGCTCGCTCAGCCCCAAGCTCTATGACATGGCAGATCTAGAAGCCAAAGTCCAGCTTCACTTATACGATTGCTTTTGCAACTTTCAACTGAAGCAGCACCTAACGCGCATTCAGACGATTCTCAACGACCTGCATGCGCAAGTCACCGTTAGCCATGGTACTGTTCTGTACACCTTCTATCCCTCGCAAAAGATCCTGCCTCATGTCCCGTGGGGGTTTACGGTGGACCAATTGTTCACTAGACCTGCTCCGCAGTTATCGCCACACGATAGGTTACCTCAAAATGCGACCGACGTTCGAAACGCCTCTCTCCCTGATTGCGCCCTCAGTTTGATTTCCTCATGCAACAACTCGACTCGAGAGCCTCCCGCACGAGTCCAAACCAGGCCCTCCTCACCCTCCATGCAGACTACAGCATGCCAACTATTGCAAGTGGTACTTTGCCGCCCAGCTCAATCTCGACAACGCTGTCGGTCAGTCCCAGAACCCTGGCCCCCAGCGTCTCAGGAGCGTCAAGGGTGCAGTCAAAACAGCCGACTCAAAGCACCTTGACAGCACCCTCAATCGCTGGTGCAATGCCATGAACAACATAAGCCAGTACGACCACCTCTGCCAAATCGCCCTCTATCTTCCCTGTTGGGGCGAAGCTGGAAACGTCTGCTTCGTTCCAGAATGTCTTTACTTCATTTTCAAATGCGCAGATGACTATTACCGCAGTCCGGAATGTCAGAACAGCATCGAGCCTGTCCAAGAAGGCCTCTACCTTGAGTTCATCATCAAGCCTCTCTACAAGTTCATGCGTGATCAGGGCTACGAAGTCGTCAACGGCAAATTCGCTCGTAGGGTAAAGGACCACGACCAGATCATCGGCTACGACGATATCAACCAGCTCTTTTGGTATCCAGAAGGTCTCGCCCGTATTGTACTCGACAACAATGTGTGTAATCCCCCCTCTTCTCTTTCCCCTTTCCTCATTCCCGTCTAGTCCCACTTGGTCGACATTTCCCCCACCAAACGATACCTCAACCTCCGACACATAAATTGGAATTGAGTATTCTTCAAGACCTATTTCGAGAAGCACTCCACTGCCCATCTTCTCGTCAACTTCAACCGTGTCTGGATCCTCCATATCTCATTTTACTGGTTTTATACCGCTTTCAACTCACCCAAGGTCTACACCCCTCCAAATAAACAGTTTCCCTCTCCTGCCATGACTTGGTCTGCCACTGCCCTCAGCGGTGCTATCGCCACTCTGATCATGATTTTCACAACCCCTGCAGAGTTCATGTACATTCCCGCCACCTGGAACAATGCCTTCCACCTCACTACACGCTTGATCCTTCTTCTCGTCATTCTCGCCTTGACCGGCGGCCCAACGGTTTACATTGCATTTGTCAAGAACCAGCCAATGCCTACCAACTCACAGATACCGCTCATAATAGCCATCGTTCAGTTCTTCATTTCTGTGGTGGCTGCCGTCGCCTTTGTTTTGCTCCCTTCTGGTCACATGTTCGGCAACCGTGCAAGTTCCAAAAACAAGATAGTGCATATTGCGTAGTATCACGAATCAATGTACGATACTAATTGGCAGTAGGTAATACGTGCTTCCCCGCATTTACAGCCTGTATGTCCATGTCTGCATATGACCTGATAACAAGAGCAGTTCCAATCTCCACCCCTAACCATGCCTGAAGATCTGCCACAGAGACATACTCACGCGAAAGTTGCGCAAGATCGAGGAAACCTTTCGCTCGGAAGACAGGCCCAAAGGCAGAAAAGTCCACAGGAACATCAGCATGTGGATCACGCCGTACGCGTTCATTGAGAAACGAGAACCAGCATACAATGTCTGTTACGATCGTTTGCCTATACACCTCTTTTTCCCTTCACTTCCCTTTCTCTAGAGTGCATACGCACACCTTTTGTCATATCCGCTTACTTCATGGTGACGCGTCCTTCTCTTATCTCATCCTGC
>JBBPMP010000914.1:0-11262 GCA_038090395.1 Boletales sp. KT-2023a
CGGTCGCAACCGATCCGGACCGGTTTTCATCCGGTTTTTATTTTTTTCAAAAATCCAGAAGACTGGACTTTTTTTTTCTCAATTAGGAAAGACCGGACTGTTGGTCCGGTTGCAACCGCTGTCGGTCCGGTCCGGTCTGCGGTCTTTTGAGCGGTCCTTAACCGGACTTTAAAACACTAGATGCAGCGAAGCAGCTGGTTATGAATGGCTTTGTTACAGGCCTTCAGCTCGCACCGTCTGGTGGTGATGAAGACCCTACTTGCACACCTTGCATTGTGGCCAAGGCAAAATGACACCCTGTCCCAAAGGAACGAGAGGGCGCACGGGCTACTGTTTATGGTGGCGAAATCCATGCCGACATCTGGGGACCTGCCCCTGTTGAATTGCTTGGTGGTTGGCGCTACTATGTCTCATTCACCGACGATAAAACCTGCGAGACACGGTTGTACCTACTTCATGCCAAATCGGACACCTTTGAGTGCTATTGTGCCTTCGAAGCATGGGCAGTGAAGCAGTGTTCTGCATCAATCAAATGCCTGCATACAGACCATGGAGGGGAGTTCATGAGTGATGAATTCTCCCGGCACCTTGAGTCTAGCAGCACTGAGTGAAAACTCACCATCCACGATACACCACAGCAGAACAGCATAGCTGAGCATCTGAATGGCATACTCATCACGAAGGTCCGTGCAATGCTTCATGATGCAAAGCTTCCCCAATACTTGTGGGGGGAAGCAATCTCCCACGCCGTTTGGCTGAAAAACCATACGTTGACGAAAGCGCTTGATGGGAAGACCCCATTTGAGGCCGTTCCAGGCCACCCACCTGATCTCACCACCATGCAGCCTTGGGGTTGCCGTGTTTGGGTGTGTGCCAAGAATGTATCAAAGCTGGCCAGCCAGGTCAGCGAGGGTCACTGGATGGGGTTCGACTCACAGAGTAAAGGCCACCGGGTGTACTGGCTGGCCAAGTGCATGGTTACCGTCGAGCAGAATGTCTGTTTTGATAAGGGTGGTGCCAAGGTTGCCGTTGGTGGTGTTGGCAAGCTGGGGGGGAAGTATAGCAGTCCCTTGCCACCTGCTGAAGCTGTGCCACCAACCAAAGACACGTCAGCCGATCCGACTGATCCGATGACTGAACCACTTACCTGCCGTTCCTCTCAGACACCAAAGCCCAGCGCATATGTGCGCAATATTCTTGCCGGCGTTGGTTCTGCTACAGGACAGCATCACTCTCCAGCCTTACCTGCTGGTGTACCCACTCCATTGTCAAGCCAACCCAAAATCGACGAGAATGAACCGAATATGGCTGCATTGGCAGCCACAGTTGCTGAGGTTGAGGGTTTAGAGCTGCGCAGTGTTGATGAGGTGTGGAAACGCCCAGACTGGCCGAAATGGGATGTGGCAATTTGCAAAGAACTCGATTGGCTACATGCTGCTGGCATGTGGACTGTCATTGATAAGCCTGCCGGCGTGAACATGGTAGGCAGTAAGTGGGTGTTTAAGGTGAAGAAGGATGCAAATGGAAAGGTCGAGTGCTACAAGGCATGTCTGGTCACTTAGGGATTCACACAGGTACCAGGTGTCGACTATTTTGATATGTTCACACCCATCGCGAAGCTTGCATCAATCCGTGTGGTTCTCTCGACCACCACCATAAATGACTGGGAGATACAGCAGCTTGATGTCAAGAGCACGTACCTCAACAGCGAGCTGGATCTGGCCAAGAACATCTACATGCATCAACCACCTGGATATGCAATCCCAGGCCAGGAGCACCATGTCCTTCAACTGGTGAAATCGCTCTACAGACTCAAGCAGAGTGGGCATCGTTGGTATGAGAAATTATTGGAGATCCTTACATTGCATGGTCTCACTCGATGCAAATCTGATCACACCGTGTTTTTCTGCCAAGAAGGAGAACACCTCATCGTCATCACTGTGCACATTGACGATATGCTCCTTGCATCTAGCAACCTTGCCCTCCTTACCAAAATGAAGACCCAATTGTGATCCATCATCGAAATCTCAGACTTAGGTGACATACACTGGTTGTTAGGCTTCAAAGTCAAGCACGACTGTGCTGCATGCTCACTCACCCTGTTGCAGAAGTCCTATATCGAATCTGTGGTGGCACGCTATCATCTGGAGGATGCAAAGCCATTAGCTATCCCAATGGACCCAAGCACCCAACTCTCGAAATCCCAGTCGCCCTCAAGCACCAGTGAGGCTGCCGACATGCACAACGTGCCATATCGGGAAATTGTGGGGTTGCTGACCTATGCTGCAATTGGAAGTCGTCCCGACATTGCATATGCCACATCAATCTTATCTCGATTCTGCGAGAACCCAGGCCATGTTTATTGGGAGGCAGTGAAATGTGTTGTCAGGTACTTGAAGGGTATGGCTGACTGGGGCATCACTTATGTGCCAAGCAAAGTGGATACTGTGGTGGGTTATACAGATGCAGATGGTAATGCATGTGAGGATCAGCACGCGATATCTGGGTATGCTTTTCTGCTCAATGGTGGTCTGATCTCATGGTCCATCAAAATCCAGGAAATCATCATGCTGTCAACTACTGAAGCTGAATATGTCGCCGTCATTCACACTGCAAAGGAGGCGCTCTGGCTGCACTCTTTCTTCAGCAAGATTTTTGGGCCAATTACCGATGCGATGACCCTCTATTGTGACAATCAGTCTGCTATTGCACTTGCGAAGGATGGGAAGTTCCATGTGCAAACCAAACACATTGACATTTGGTACCATTTCATTCATTATGTTATTGAGAACGGTACTATTAATCTTGTTTATTGCCCTATGGAGGACATGATCACCAACATGCTGACGAAGGTGCTCTGCAACGCGAAGGTGAAGCACTTTGCAGCTGCGCTCAGGCTCCACCCAGCTTGAGAGGGGAGTGTCAGTCACAGTCAAGCCATGGCTGCGTGCTGTGCTGTCAATCGGTGTTGCATGTGACTCATTGTCTCTTAGATACCTATGTACATTACACTTTGTTTCACTTTGTCGTGTGGTTACCAACATTTGTTTGTTCCTGCCCCATGAGGGCTTATATTCTCATAGTTTATCATATGAACACCTCAGCTCGTTCCCGAACCGTGCTGAGGTAAGACTCTGTTCTATACACTTTACTTGACTCACTTATATGTGTTGCGAGTGCATTCATTTAGTAATGCAGAACATCAGCAAACCGTTCCAAATCTAGGACGATATGATAAACCTCAGAAGAATTCAGCTGTTCTGGCATATGCTTGCTGGACCTTGTAGAGCCTAGTAGAACCTTGTAGCACTTGGTCCAATTTTATGACATACTGCTAGAACTAGGACATCCTTGCTAGCCCTTGCAAGATCCGACATATTCATGTTAGATCTTGCATGGACTGGCGAGGATCTCTTGCATCCAACAAGATGTGGATGGCTTCATGCTAGGTCTAACTAGTATTAGTAAGACATATCATGTTTTACGAGGACCTGCGAGAATACGATATCCTGTCATAGGTCTAGCAAGGAAGTCCAATTACACGACAACTTGAATAACTCCACACCTACTTCCTTCATCACTTGGATGATTTTTTGTGTGTCAGGTAAAACCAAAGATTCAATCTCAGCTTGAATATCAGGTGATAAAAATTGATCTCATCTTATCCATTTCCTTTTGATCGTCTTCCCACCATCACACCCGACTCTGTGGTTGATTCTGTGTGGAACTTGCTGACCAAGTTCTAGGTATTCCGCAGTGCATGAATAAAACAGTTGAGTTTGATTGATTTTTCATATGTGCTAACATATTGAACCAGGAGGGCCAACTCAACCAGCTCCACACAGATCTTGGGTACCCCGTACGGGCGCATCCAGGTGATGGGCTATGCGATAGAAGTCTTTGTCATGGCTGGCACTTCTTGATGGCCATTGCCATTCTCTCGCGAGATCCATTTTTGATTCACGACACTGACACTCCAGGAAGGAATCTGCCACAAGCAGCATCCTTCTCGAGGTGACTGCACCAAAGTCCTCCATGGTTGGTGTTATGATCATCTACTTACGCATCTCTTTTTCCTTCACTTCCCTTTCGGTAGAGTGCATACAGTATGCACGCCTTTTGTCATCCCTTCTTACTAAACGGTGATGCATCTCCTTCTTACCTCATCATGATTACTCTTTGATGACACGTCCTTTTCTTCCTCGTTGTTCTATGACATTCTACACTTACATGTCACCTGGTATATAGTCTAGTAGTTGACCTACTTGTTCTGTATTCTTGATCTGCACAATCTAGCATATTCTCTTGAGTCACCCTCAGTCTCTCTGTCTCCTCAGTCCCTCAGTCTGTCCTTGTGACGTATAGTCTTCGTCCTTCGTCGCCTTCAAGCTGAGTAATACCTCTTTGTGAGTGTCCTGCTTGTTGGCATCCTTTCGACTTGGTCTTGGTCTATCAGAGGTATGCTCCGTGTAACAAAAGATTGAGAATCTCCCTAGTCCCTCCTATTATGGAGTAGGACCCACCCCAGTACATCATTCATCGCTACAGTGCCCCAGTAGACAACTCCTCCGATGAGGAGCCCACTATCCCAGAGCCCACCCTCTCAACCCTTGAGTTACATCGTCATCAAAGACTCGCCAGACGGAACTGCCCCAGCCCAGTAAACTCCCCATTCTGTACTACTGCCCCACCACCGTCATCATCTCTTCCCATAGTCACTGTCCCCACCCCATTACCCAGCTCCCACATCTCTAATACCCCCCCAGCATCCCCCATTGAACTTAGCCCAGTTCTTCCCCAGATCTCTCTCGCACCAACAACTTCATTCCCATCCACCTTCGTCCCACCTAGTACCCCAGTCACTCCGACCATTATGACCGAACTCAAAGCTGCCCTTCCTGCAGACTTCTCCAGTGATCCAGCCGATGCTGTTTGATGGATCAAGGCTATGAAGGCCTACTTCGAAATCAACAAAGCCCTCTACTCCTCTGACGACAGCCAAATCATGACCATGTTGAACAAAATGAGCAAAGGACACAGAGTCTCTTTCTCTGAAATGTGGTATGATCTTATGGCTAACACAGCAATCACCCAGTCTGAGAAAACCTTCGACAAATTTGTCGGAAACTTCGAGTCCACCTTCTACCCCTTCAACACCAAAGCCACTGCCCATCTCAAGCTCTCCAAACTCATACAGAAGTCGTCTAAAGGAAAGGACGGCGAACATGACGATGGATTTCAAAAGTATATCACCAACTTCCAGAACCTCGCTGCCAGAGCTGGTATCACCGACAAACTCACCCTCATTGACCAGTTCTCTCTTGGTCTTGACCAACAACTTGCTGTTATGATCCTCTCCATGTCCACTGTCCCTTCCACTCTCAGAGAGTGGCTCGACAAAGCAAAGACTTTCCACGCTCAGAAAGCCCGTATCTTGGTTCTTCGATGAGGTCATTGTACTCCTTCCTCCTTCGCTCATCCCACCACCACCACCGATCCCAATGCCATGGATGTTGACGCCATACGCATCTCCAAACTCACCCCTGCTGAATGCTCTCACTGTTTCCGAGAGGGACTTTGCCTTCACTGTCGCCAGAAGGGACACAACGCCCAACAGTGTAAGACTTTCGCATCCACCCCACGTACCACCAACCCCCCCAGACAATGTATTCAAACCACAGAAACCACCTCCAGCACTCCCCCTCCTCCTTTGTCTGCCAAGCAGCCCACTGCCCTGGAATCTTATGTCTCCAAACTCAGAACTGCCAGGAAAGATGAGGGAGATCCTCCAAACCCTGAAGCTTTGTTTCGACAAAGCTAAGGATGATTCCTCTTCGGATTTTCAATGAGGGAGGATGTAGTAACGTCTTCTTCCCTAGATATCTCTGCTGTAATTGTAGGACTGTCAAATGAACGAACTATGCATCTTCCGGTTTGTCTACAAGCAGGATCGCAAACCATTACCACCACCGCTCTTGTTGACTGCGGTGCAACAAATAACTTCATTGACGTCTCTCTCATACCCAAACTTCACTCTGCCATTTGACGACTCCCCCAGAAACTCACCACCTATAATGTAGATGGTACCCCAAATCACCAAGGAACCATCCAATACTCCATCTCTGCCAACGTCATCTTTCCCCAACTATCAGATAAAATCACCTTCCTTGTCACCTTGCTCGGTTCTTCCCGCATCATTCTTGGAATGACCTGGCTGAAGAAACGTAATCCAGTCATAGATTGGTCCGCCAATACCCTCACCCTCCGGGATGCTGTGGTACCTCTCAGTGAGTGTCCGCCCTGGACTGAGGATGTTGACGAAACCTATCCCCAACATCTTGGAAAAATCACACTGTCCACCCACTTGGCACAACAAGAACAACCAAAACTTGTAGAAATTCCCTCCTGGTGCATTGAATTCGCTGATGTCTTTTCTGAAAAGATGTTTAGCATGTTACCCCCTCATCGTTCTTTCGACCACACCATCAACCTCAAACCATCCTTCGTTCCAAAAATCACCAAAGTCTACCCCCTCAACCCTGCCAAAAAAGAAGCCTGTCGGATATTCATTGAAGAAAACCTAGCAATGGGTCGGATCATCCCATCGAAATCCCCACAAGCTTCTCCTTTCTTCTTTGTACCTAAGAAGGATGGCACCCTTCATCCCTGTCAGGATTACTGATATCTCAACTCCCATACCATTCGCAATGCATATCCCTTGCCCCTCATTTCTGAACTCATCAACGACATGAAAGATTCGACCCTCTTCACCAAGTTTGACGTCCGTTGGGGATACAACAACATTCGCCTATGAGAGGAAGATCAATGGAAAGCAGCTTTCATCACCCCCCTTGGTCTTTTTGAACCCACTGTCATGTTCTTCAGATTCAACAATGCCCCCCTGACCTTCCAAGCCTTTATGAACCACATCTTCACCGACATGATCACTGAACGTTGGCTAAAGATTTACATGGACAACATCAGCATTCACACCAAAGATGACATCGAACTACATCACTCTCATACCAAACGAGTTCTCCAACATCTACGTGATCACAACCTCTTGCTCAAAATCTCTAAATGTTCATTTGACACCCCTCAGATGGAATACCTCAGTCTTGTCATTGGTCAAGGACACATTCACATGAATCTGACAAAGCTCACCGCTATCGCTGACTGGAAACCTCCCACCTCTGTCAAGGGTGTTCATTCATTTTTAGGTTTTGCAAACTTCTACCATAAATTTATCCCTGGATTCTCCACTCTCGTCGCTCCCCTCACTCTCCTCACACGTAAAGATGAACCTTGGCTTTGGACCCCCCTCCAACAACAAGCTTTTGATGACTTGAAGTCTCGCTTCTCTTCCTCACCTGTCCTTGCCTTCCCAGACGTCTCTCATCCTTTTTCTATCATGTCGGATGCCTCCCTATTCACCGCCAGTGCTGTACTCCTCCAAAATGATGCCAATGGTGATCCCCATCCATGCGCTTACTTCTCTCAGACCTTCATCCCAGCAGAACATAACTATGACATCTATGACCGTGAACTCCTCGCAGTGATCCTTGCTCTCCAGGAGTGGAAAAAGTACCTCCAGGGTACCGCACACCCTGTCACCATCATCACCGATCACAAAAACCTGTCTTATCTCAAGGACCTCCATAAATTGTCCCGTCGACAAGCGAGGTGGTCACTTCTCCTCCAGGACTTTGACATCATTTGGCAAGTCACCCCCAGTTCTCGCATGGCTCCCACGGATGCTCTCTCTTGCAACGTGGACATCGATACCTCACTAGATAATGTATCCTCCATTCTTCCTGATCCTGTTGTCATCTCCACTCTCAACCTTGCTCTGGCTGACAGCATTCGTCAATTGTCTAGCTCCGACCCCCTCGTTCTCCGTGCCCTTCATTCCATTCAGGCTGGTTCACCCCTCTTTCCACATTCTTCCCTCTCGGATTTTGATAATGGTCACTTATACTTTCGTCACCGCCTCTATGTTCCCCCCACTTCCCACTCCTCCCTCTTGCGCTCCATCCATGAATCCCCCACCATGGGTCACATGGGGTTCTTCCGTACTAAGGCCCTCATTGAACGCGACTTCTGGTGGCTGGGTCTCGCCACTTTCATTCAAAATTTTATCATGGGCTGCGCCCTCTGTCAGCAATCCAAGGTTAACACTCATCCTATGACCCCTCCTCTTTCTCCCATCCCTTCTTCCATGTCCCTTCCCTTTCACCAGCTCTCTATGGACCTGATCATGGACCTTCCTATCTTCTCGGGTTTTGATTCTCTGTTGGTCATGGTCAACCACAGCCTTTCGAAGGGGGTAATTCTTATGCCCTGTCAAAAATCCATTGATGCTGCAGGCATAGCCCTTCTTTTCTACAACAATGTCTTCAAATGGTTCAGACTACATGATTCCATCATCTCAGATCACGGCCCACAATTCGCCTCAGCCTTTGCTAGAGAACTTGCTCACCTACTGCATTATGATGTTCGTCTTTCCACTGCCTACCACCCTCAAACCGATGGCCAAACAGAACGAGCAAACCAGGAGATCGAAACCTATCTCCGCCTCTTCTGCGGAAATCAACCGCACTCTTGGTCTTCTTTCATTACCTCTGCTGAATTCCACCACAACTCCGCCCCTCACTCATCCACCAAGACATCCCCCTTTTCCCTAATGCTTGGCTACGATCCTCATGCATACCCCTCACTCGGAAAGACCTTTATCCCTGCCCTCTCTTCTCACCTTGACACCCTAGAAGAATCACAAAAGGAAGCCCTAGCAGCACACAAATCTGCTCACTGATTGATGACTCAACACTGTACCCAATGATTCTCCCCATGGAAAGTCGGAGATAAGGTCTGGCTAGAAGCCACCAACCTCCGCATTCCTTTCCCATCTAGGAAACTTGCTCCCAAACGATTGGGACCTTTTGAGATCAGTCAGGTACTATCTCCTCTCACTTACCACCTTTGTCTCCCTCCCACCTGGAAGATCCACAACGTCTTCCATGCCACTCTTCTATCCCCCTTTCGCTCCACTGAAGCATATGGCCCTTCATTTCCCACTCCACCTCCTGACGTCATTGACAGCGAAGAAGAATACAAGGTAGACGGAATTCTCTCACACAAGGGCTCCCCTGGCCATTATCAGTACCTGACCTCATGGAAAGGCTATGCAGCATCAGAAAACACCTGGGAACCTGAATGAAATCTTCGCCACGCACAGACCATCCTCTCCACTTACAAAAAGACCCACTCTCTACGATAATTTCCCCATGAACGCTATTCCCATTGAAGTTGCTTATTCCCAATTATTCAATTCCAAATCTTGCGCTAGACGTTTGTTCCTTCTTCATCATCCCAAACTTTCCTCTGCTCATTTCCTTGAACACGAGTGCTTTTCTCATTTTTCAGACTGTCCTGTCCACAGATCATTCTGATTTGTCTCGGTTTTTCTCTTTTTCTCAACTTCCTTCTTTCCCTACTTTTCGATGTCTGTCAACTCTTCTTCTCCCTCTTTGTCACCGCTATCAGGATGCCTTTCCAGCTCTATCTCTTTATCCTCTCCCTTACATTCCAGGCCTGTACAGGCTATTTACTTACCCACCTCCACCATCAATACCCTCTACACCAGCATCCTTGCCGAACCTACCCTCGTCCACACTCTCGAAAATGACCCACTTTATGTGGAGGACTTGATCACCCAGGAACTCGTATGCCTCTTCCTTGACGTTGCTAAAGTACAAAACTATCACTTTCTGTCTGCCCCTTCTGACCTTCCTGCTGCTTTTGGCCTCCCTCTTCATATGCATATCAATTGTCTCCCCAAACGAATTCTTCTTATCCTTCATCTTCACAGCTTTCACATTTTTGTTGAACACCTAGATCCTATTTTGTTATATCCTACTTTTCATTGTGTCTACCTTTCACTCCCTATTGCCGATCGTGACCATTACCTCGCTTCGATTGATTCCATCCCCACCGTCACTACCTCCCAAGCCCTCATCACATCCCCATCCCCCCCCTCTGCCTATTGTCACCTCACCGCAATCCCTTGCTGACCGACTCTCTTCTGTCGAACTCATCCCTCATCATCGTGTCAATGACCCTGCTGTCTTCTCTGATGGATTCATCATCGACCAAGGCATGCTTGCATGCAACCGGGAGCACATTCAGTTCTTCCGCAGTCCTAACAGCCATCGTATCCTCTCTTCAGCGGTCCAGACCCTTTCCTCCCCTGTCTCTCTACCCCCCACTTCTTCATCCACCTGCTGTTACCACTGCCACCGGCTTGGACACTATCGGGAAAACTGTACCGAGTACAAGTGTCCTTCTTGCCTTACTTCTGTGCCTGGTCATCCAGTCCGTCTCTGCTTCCGCACTCTTTGCACCGCATGTTCTTGTTGGGGTCATTCTGATCGCTTCTGCCCTACTCGCGCCTGCGCTCACTGTGATCAAGCTGGCCACATCCTTATCGACTGCCCCTTCGAACACTATACTCCTTCGCAGGCTTTTGAAGCATCTTTCCCCTCCCCACCACTGGCAGATTCTTTGTGACTAGTTGAGGTCTGGGACTTCAAACGTACGGAGGGGGTAATGTTACGATCGTTTACCTACGCATCCCTTTTTTCCTTCACTTCACTTTCAATAGAGTGCACGTGCACACCTTTGTCATCCCTTCTTACTAAAACAGTGACGCATCTCTTTCTTATCTCATCTTGATTACTTTTTGATGACGCGTCCTTATTCCTCATTGTTCTAAGACATTCTACGCTTACGCGTCGCCTGGTATATAGTCGAGTAGTTGACCTACTTGTCCTGTATTCTCGATCTGCGCAATCTAGCGTATCTTCTTGAGTCACCCTCAGTCCCTCAGTCTCCTCAGTCCTTAGTCCCTTAGTCCGCCTTCTAGGCATATAGTCATCATCCTTCATTGCCCTCGAGCTGAGTTGTACCTCTTCGTGAGCGTCCTGCTCGTTGGTATCCCTTTGACTTGGTCTTGGTCTACACAAGGTATGCTCCACATAACACTTGCAGTTGAGCAGCGGGAACCTGCAGAAGCATTTCAAATTTGGTGGTCCGAGTTTCCATCACACCTTTCTCTGAGAGGTATTTTCTGAAAGCAGTCTGAGCAGTGATTAGAAGAAATAACAACCAGAAGTGACACAACATACATGCAAATGATTCGTAAGGCCATGGGGACTGGACTTTTTCTTGCCTTTCGACAAAGGAAAAGGTACCCCTTCCTCCAGC
>JBBPMP010000915.1:0-11236 GCA_038090395.1 Boletales sp. KT-2023a
CAACGAAGCAAAGATAGATGATTTACCCCTACTGCGTTATGCATATCTGGTAGGTTCCAGACGCATTGACCGTCACGGTCCGGGGTAGCAATTCTTTCAGGAAAATATTTGCACAGGAAACCAAGTTGGATTGAAACGAGATGCGTACTGGTATACGCCATTACCCCGGTCTATCAAGGCCCAGATCGTTGGGTTGTGAGAGCCAGCAATGGGGCAGCCCTGTAAGCATGATGCACATCGGACCCGCAGATCAGACACGGTCAAGGTTCTGCGCCTAGAACACTCCAGATTTACCATTTTCTGAACGTTGGCGCCGGCGTAGTAGCCGGGAGCGGCGACGCTCTCAAAAACGACATGGGTATTATTGTCATCTATGTTCCTGACTTTCCACTATAATCCCAATGAGCGGCACCATGGAACACGACCACAACCGGTACCTACCATCTGGTTTCTAGAAAACTTGTCCCTGGCCCACGCGCACAACAGTGAATTAGGGTGACCACTGATGAGATCGACAGCATAGTTTGTGTCCCGATGGCTGAGAATGAAATACGTATCATCAGGGAGTAGTGGCTTGGGCATAATGAAACGGGAGAGTGTGACTCTTCGGACCCAAGATCGTTTGAGTCAGTAACTCAGGCAGTGTCCTCAGGCTGTTGATGCGAATAAGAAGTAGCCGGTATACACCAACAATCAGAAGTTCAGAACGCGATGAGCGATTCCAGATTCTGAATCCCATATATAGTACATGCCGCTCCGGGGGCTCTGCTAATGGAATAGATATGGCACGCAAAACTTTTGGCTCTACCCGGGCTGGTTCTCGCAGAACAAACTGCGATTCGCATGTTGTGTTGCAACCATTTCATAGAAGGTCGTAAGCTGAAGCAACCCCAGCTTTCCCATCACTCTCATGAGTAACATGCGTTTACTGATGGGCTGAGGCCGTACATTGACCGCATCACTCGCTGCATCACGCTCGGTTTATGCTCATGATTTCATCCCCGTAATTCATCTCACCCGCAAAAGCATTCGAATCCATTCATATCTCTGCCATACAAAGCAGAGGGTACAGACCTGCCTGCGGATGAGCTACGTACATGATCATCGAACCATTTCTGTCTTCCTGTCTGATATGCCAGCACCAACAATGTCGAATAATTCAAAAACAGTGCAGCGTTTCAGAGCCATTTGACGGTTTATGCAGATACAAACGAGAAGCTTTCAAAGGGCCCTTGGCATTGACTTGCGCCTCTGAGCACAATCTATCATGGATGGGTGTGCATGAGTCGTAGCGGCATCGCCTACATGGAAAACGACGCATTTACCCCTACGTATATTTGCATATGTGGGAGTCGCCAGACATATTGACCGTTCGCGGTAGCGATTCTTTATGATGACACACAAGTGGTACGGGTGACCCAATCGTCAGGCACTACTTTAAGTAATTGGACCGAGAGATGCCATACTGATAGACGCCTCTTCCTCTGTCGATTAGGGTCCAGACAGATGGGTTGCGAGAGCCGACGATAGGACTGCCCTGTGAACATCGTGCACGTCGGTCCTGCAGGTGAGTTACGGGCTCTGAACCCAGAACGCTCCAGACGTACATTCTCCTGGACGCTGGCGCTTGCATAGTAGCCAGGAGCAGCGATGCTCTCGAAAACGACGTGGGTAGGGTTGTCTTCCATGTTCCTGACTCTCCACTGTAATCCCGATGAGCGGCACCGAGAAACACAACCACAACTGGGTACATACCATCTGGTTTCTAGAAAACTTGTCTCTGGTCCACCCGCACAACAACGAGTTGGGTTGACCACCGATGATATCGACAACATAGTTTGGGTCTTTTTGGTTGAGAATAAAATACGTGCCATCCGGAAGTAGTGGCCTAGACATTCTGAGATGAGACTGAGATCGCTGGGATACGCGTCGTGCGGATGATCCAGGTCCACGTCACCGATAGAACGGGCGCTTGTTCCAGCACCTGGATGTGGACGATATGCTGCACGTGCGGCTCGCAAAAAATCGTCCGCATACCGGTTATTTCGTGAAGTACCGACGATCTAGCCGCTCGGGGCCACATCCACATTCCACTGATATAGTTGTTGGGATCTTTGGTCGACGTAAAGCAGTATACTCCTTGAAGAAGCCTACGGAGCCCCCCAAATTCAACACATCCTTACCTTTCATCATAACCATTGATCACGGTGGGGTTCGTTGAGTAATGCCCGTGACGATTGCTGACGCTTCTGCTTTATCACCATAAGCGATTACCAAATCTATCGGTCATTTCGAATGTGTCGGCTCAGAACGGCGACCAAGTTGACAGTCATGTACTTGCGCGCACCATCGACAAGCCAACACCTCCGTTCACCTATATAAATATTATACCAGATGACTCTCCCTTCGTTCGACATTTTCAATCATTCTTCATTACATTTCAGCACACAGCATGAAAAAGTCGTCCTTCGGATTTATCGTCGATCAGTGGACACCAGTACCTCCTGTCGAGCATATCGATCTCACGGGAAAAACTGTCGTCGTCGTCGGTGCCAACACAGGTATCGGTCTTGAAGCCGCAAAACACTTTGCGCGCATGAGGCCGGACAAGCTCATTCTTGGCTGCCGCAGCGAGAGCAGAGGTGCGGCCGCTGCCTCGGGTATGTTCTCTGCCTCCATATATTCCACGACGTTTTTTTGACGCGTTCTTTAACCAAGACATTGCTTCGACGACGGGGTTCAAGTCGTGCCAAGTGAAGATCATTGATCTGGCCGACTTTTCCTCCGTGATACGATTCGCAGAACAATTTCAACGGGAATGTGACAGGCTAGACATCTTGGTCATGAACGCTGGCCAGTTGCAGTGGGAATACGAAGAGACGATCGATGGTTGGGAATCTAGGTCCGGTTTCTGTCTCTGTTTTTGGCGAATATGGACTGATGTGAATGGTTCAGTCTCCAAGTGAATCATCTCGGCACTTCGCTATTATCGTTGCTGCTGCTTCCTCGCCTCATTGACACAGGGAAAAAGTTTGGCAGCACGTCTCGGTTGGTGATTGTCGCCAGTGAGGTACATTACTGGGTAGAGGTCCCAGAACCTGTGAAACACTCGTCGACGCCGGTGGCGAGGCTCAGCAGTGCTGAATATAGAGATCCCGCGTGAGTATCAAATCCCTTTTCTGCTGTCGGTATGGCTTTCTAATGAATTTCTAGATCCATGCGTCGTCGTTATTTCGAAACGAAACGTAGGTCTACATCTGTCTATGCCCGACAAGATTCTTAATAACGGTCTGTTCGATTGCATAACCCAAGTGTTGAACGTGTTCTTTGCACGCGCGTTGCAGGACCGACTGCAGTCTACCGCGCCATTGACAGTGAACGCGGTCAACCCTGGCTACTGTTACTCAACTCTACGCCGCAACCTGACAAGCTTTTATGTGCAAATGCAGTTCGCTATCAGGGAGCTCCTCCTTGCACGGACTGCCGAGCAAGGAAGTCGTCAGCTCGTGTATGCTGCCATTGGTGACCGGGACGACGAGGAACGGATGAAGGGCGCGTATGTGAGCTCGACGACGGTAGAGGAACCCTCAGACTTTGTGATTAGCAAAGAGGGAAAGGAAATGCAAGATAGCGTTTGGGTGAGTGATCCCTGAAGCTCCGAGTGGTTTCGGTGATGTGCTGATGGGAATGCAGAGAGAAACGATGGATATCTTGACAAGGAAAGTGCCCAACCTTGAATCGATCGTGCGAGAGTACTTGGTTTGAAGTCGAAAGCGCCACTTTACTATATATTAATGATGCCTTGCGTGTAATGTATCGGTTGTGGATGAATTCTGTATTGGCCAGATGCGCTCCAGGTTCGTTCCTTTGTTCGTTATCGGCCAAGTCATGATGGCCCTTAAGCAAGGTAAGGGGGCTTCCACCACAGTATCATCTGGCTGTACATATTCTTGTGCAAGCCAAGCGTGCGAGTTGTGGCTATGCTCAGGAAGCCTACAGTGCACATTCAACGGGCGCTGTTTTGTATGCCGTCACAAGCTGGCGTATTCCATCGGCACAGTCTACCTGGCCATGCAACGGCACGCACATTTGCTCTGGACCGTCGGTCACCTTTTTCTTTTCAACAGCACTTGAGACATTAGTGTCATCCGTGACCATCTATTTGAGTCTTGACATTCGCCTAGAGCACGAACCATGAAGAAAACGATCTTTGAATTTCTCGTTGATCAAATGTCGACGGTTCCTGCCGTTGAGCACGTAGATCTGACGGGAAAGACCGTCGTCGTCGTCGGTGCCAACACGGGCATCGGTTTGGAAGCCACAAGACACTTTGCACGGATGAATCCCGCCAAACTCGTGCTCGGCTGTCGCAGCGAGCGCAGGGGTGCGGCTGCTATTTCAGGTACGCATCCCGTCCCGCCCTGTTTCGTGCGCGCTGGACGAGATGCTGATCGTGCACGACGTGTTCCCTGAACCCCCAGACATCGCATCCACCACCGGATTCCAATCGTGCCAACTCATGATCGTCGACCTGGCCGACTTTTCCTCCGTGGTTCGGTTCGCAGACACGTTCGAACAGGAATGCGATCGTCTGGACGTCTTGGTCATGAATGCGGCCATACAGGCCGGGGAGTACGAAGAGACGGTCGACGGGTGGGAATCAAGGTGGGGTTTTTTTTCCCTGTCCGCCACGCACACGTTTGGCTGAGCGAGAGGGGTTTTTCTCTGTTTCAGCATCCAAGTGAATCATCTCGGAACGGCACTCTTATCGCTGCTCTTGCTTCCGCGCCTCGTCAACACGGGAAGGCAGTATGGGAGCACGTCCCGCTTGGTGATCGTCGCCAGCGAGGTTCATCACTGGGCGGTTCTCCCCCACAACGTCGAGAACCCTGTGGCGAAGCTCAGCGGTCCAGACTATAGAGATGCCGCGTGAGTGGCCAAGGTTGACTTTTGTTTGTTTGTTTTCTGAATGACGTGGGCTACCTGCGAACCTACAGGTCCATGCGTCGCCGCTATTTCGAGACGAAACGTAAGATGTCATTCCTTCATTCAGCCGTGCGACACTCTAATGGTGTTTTTTTTATATAACCCCCCAGTGATGAACGTGCTCTTTGCCCGTGCGTTACAGGACCGAGTGCAATCTATTACGCCGTTGACCGTGAACGCCGTCAACCCGGGCTACTGCCTCTCGAGTCTGCGGCGCAACCTTGGAACGTTTGCACGGATCGTGGACGCCATCTTGGAGTTTTGTCTTGCCCGGACGTCAGAGCAAGGCAGCCGTCAGCTCGTTTGTGCTGCTATCGGCCAACGGGACGACGAGGGACGTCTGAAGGGTGCATACGTGAGCTCGATGAAGGTGGAGGAACCGTCGGATTTCGTGATGAGCGCGGAGGGGAGGGAAATGCAAGACACACTCTGGGTGGGTGATGCATGAGGTTCCAAGTTATTCTCTGAGGTGCTGATGGAGAAAGCAGAGAGAGACGATGGATGTTTTGAAACAGAAGGTGCCTCAGCTTGAATCCATTGTGCAGGAGTATCTTGTTTGATGAGAAGGGTGAACTGCTGGACTGGATTCTGTCTTCCTGAATGAAAATGATTAACCATGACTAGCTGTTGGTTACAAGTCTGGTTTTCTCATCAAAGATGGTATCAACAAGCTTTGATTCATGTGGTGCCTTTTTCTCTCCTGAAATTGCTCAGCGATTGAATGATTATAGGGCACAGAGAAAACCATTTTCTGAGCCTTGCTACATCATTTGATCAGTTTGGGTGTTGCTGCTAGTGACACTCTGCTTGTTGCATACACAACCAGTGGATTCAAATGGGATTGTGCACAGCGTGGCTCGTATTTTACATGTGGATACGCATCGTTCATTGGAAATATCATTGATGTGTGGTGATACATGTCGTTGCCACGCGGAAGGGTACGGCCGTGGTCTCGGTCCCGAATGAAGCAGAATACCGGATCTGATTCGTGCTTGTTGAGTGCTGCAAGTGTTGAACGCCACATGTCCGACGTCAGTTGGCTCGGACAGATCCGTTCCGCGCAGCACCGGACAGCACCGGGCGGTCGATATCGATCCCATGAACGTGCTCCAGCCTGTTTCCCGTTTCAGCCTTGTATTGCAGATTTAGCGGTGATCCTGAACCCCATAATTACTGACTTCAATTCCACCCGCTTGTTTCCCCGTCCTCCACGATGAGCTCCCTCCGCAACCACCGCGTCGTCATCGCCTCCCTCTTCCTCCCCACCACCGCCGTCCTGGGCGAGTCGAACCCTCCTACCCCAAGTATTATTGCCCAGGATCCGGGTTGCCCGCCGCCCCAACTCTCCGTGTCACCGAATGGGTCTACCAAACCTCCTTTTCGTCACCAGCCATCCAGGTCCCTCGGAGGAAGCACCCCGTTGATGAGCATCGTTGAGGATCTCAAGGTATCCGTTCCCCTAACTCACGCCACGCGCATTTTCGACTCAGTTTACCGACAGTCTCGCGCCGCAACCCCCCTCACATCTCCCCCAAACGAGCCTACCCACAACCCCTTTTCCAGGTTTGCCAGCATCGCTAGTCCCAGGTCGAATGGCTCGCCTACCAACGGGGCCTCGCCCAACGCGCCGGATTCGGACTCGGACTCGGCCCCGGCCCCGCCCGACTCCATGCCCAGTCTAGACCGCTCATTTACGTTTTCGTCCCGCCCACGCAAGTTTCAAACGACCCATACGGACGTGCAGCACACTGCCCGTCTCCAACGCAAACAGTCCCGCTCTTCTTCCCGTCGCCCCGCAGATGGTCACCCGACTTCGCGTGGCGATGTCTACCACCCTTGGCACACCGCCCCCAACTCCCATTGCAACGGTGGCCTCAAGAACGCCGTCGATAGTGTCAAGGACCGTCTGACTCAGAAACTTTGGGTCGGCACGCTCGGCAACAGCACGGACGCCTTTAGCTCGGATCTACGCGACAGCATCGATGTACGCATGCGTGAACTATTCACCAGCGTCCCCGTTTGGATCCCCGATGCAGAGTTTGAAAGCTGCTATGATGAATTCTGTCACCAGGTTGGTCACTTTCGTTCCCATAGCATAATATCTCACACCGGTTCAGGTCCTCTGGCCCTGTCTCCACTATGCCGTTCCAGACGCACCGAAGACCAAACTCTTTTACGAAAGCGCTTCGTTCAAACAATACATGTCTGTCAACAAGCGTTTTGCAGAGGTCATCATTGCAAACTATCGTGAAGGCGACATCAGTCAGCACCCTTGTTCCCTTTCCCCCATCAGTGCTCATCCTGTCATCTTGCAGTTTGGGTGAACGACTACCATCTCATGCTCCTCCCTGCGCTCCTCCGTGCACATCCCAAGCTCGCCAATGCACCTATTGGGTTCTTCATGCACGTCGCCTTCCCCTCCTCCGAGATCTTCCGCTGTCTCTCCGTGCGCGAATCCCTCCTGCGCGGCGTCCTCGCAGCCGACCTTGTCGGTTTTCAAACCGCCAATTACGCACGTCACTTTAGACAGACCGTCAGCCGCATCCTCGCCCTGGAAGCCCTTCCCAAAGGCATTCAAGTCGACGGTACCTTTGGTAACAGCGCCGGCTCTCACAAGGGCCGGTTCGTCGATGTCGGCGTCTTTCCCATGGGTATTGACGTCAATGCCCTCCGGGAGAAGAAGTAGGTCCGATTTCTTCTAGGACGGCCCCATATTGGACTTGCACTGACACGTCGAATAGACGTGAACCCGACGTCGAGTATTGGGTTCAGCTCCTCCGGCAGCGATACGCTGGCATGAAAATGATCGTCGGGCGCGATAAGCTTGACGAGATTCAGGTCCGTTTCTCCCGTGACTGCTGATCCATCCTTTAATTTCTGTGACGACATAGGGCGTCAGGCACAAGATCGAAGCGTTTGAGCGTTTCCTGAAGAAACATCCCGAGTTTCAGGGCAAGGTGGTTCCCAGATACTTTGTACATGTGCGACGCTTGCTTATGTGCGTTGCAGGTCGTGCTTATTCAGGTCGCGCTGCAAACTACCGAGTCCAATGAGCTCGCGGGAGGGGTGTCGGATGTCGTCGCTCGCGTCAACGCGGCGTTCTCCACACTGACATACCAGCCCATCGTTTTCTTGCATACGCAAGAAGTGACGTTCAGCCAATATCTTGCCCTGCTAACCGTAGCAGATGCATTTTTACTCACGAGCTTACGGGAGGGCATGGCCCTCCGAACGCACGAATTCGTAGAGTGCCAAGAAGGAAGGCACAGACCACTTATTCTGAGCGAGGTGTGTGTGTGCAATGTGGCTTGACAAACGTCTCATGAATATCGTATGCAGTTCACTGGGTCGTATAGTTACTCCGGTTTCCGTTCGTGTATCGCTGTGAACCCGTACGACACACGCGGCACCGCCAATGCTATTCACCAAGTATATACATTTTCTCGTCGGCACCGAAAATAAACTCACGCAGACCCAGGCATTGACGATGAACGACGAGGAGGCATTGTCCCGTTGGGAAGACCTTCATAATCACGTGGTTACTCAAACCGCCCAGGCTTTTGTCACGTCATTCCTTACCCGATGTATCCGCGCCAACACGGAACATACCGCCCAGACGGACCTTTCCCTGGTCCCGGTCGTCGATATGGCACGGCTACTTCCCCGGTATAAACACTCCTCGAAACGTCTTTTGTTGCTCGACTTTGAAGGTTCGATTTGGATTCGCGACATTTCTCGCGCCGGCCTCCTCGCACCGTTTGTACCGCAACCACATACCATCACGCTGCTCAAACGCTTTGCGGACGACCCCCGGAATGAAGTGTGGTTGTTGAGTGGGTTGCCTGTCAAGGGTGTCCTTGACAAAATTGCCGCGGCCGTTCCTGGCGTTGGTATTGTTGCTGAAAACGGGTGCTTTGTCAAGACGAGGGAGACCAAGAAGGCGCCCGCGACGTGGATTGATATGGTTGCCAATTTGAACTTTACATGGAAGGGCCCCTGTATCGAGATTCTCAACTACGTGCGACATGCGCTCTCACCGTACCACGCGATTCGACTGACCACTCCATAGTTTACCGAACGCACGCCGGGTTCGTTTGTCGAGGAGCGTGACGCCTCGATCGTGTGGCGTTTCTGGACTGGACCGACAGACGAGTGCCCCGATCGCCAATGGGCGCGCCGGCAGGCAGCCGAAGCGCAGAACCACATCTTTGACAGTCTCGGGGAGCGCTACGGTCTCCGTATCATCCCTGGCGCCAACTCGTTCCTCGTCCTCCCGAACAACATCTCGCGCTCGACCGCGGTGGGTGCGATCCTGCACCCGGGCGGACCGGCGCAGTCGCCCCGGAGCGGTATGTCGGTGGCGCTCTCGGGCATGGTGAACGGGCGCGGCGAGTGGGCGGGCATGAGGGGGGGAGACGCGGGGGCGCAGGACGACGATCCGACGACGGGCGGGGACGACGAGACCGTGGGGGTGTTTGCGGTGAGCGGGGACGAGAAGCTCTTGAGGCGGTTGAACGAGCTGGACAATGCCGAGACGGTGTCGACGAGCCGCAAGGGGACGGACGCGAAGTGGAAGCTGGACCCGAAGGACGTTGGTACGGTGTTGGGTCAGCTGGCGGGGGTGTGAACGTGAGGCGGGTCGATGGACGTGAGTTGTGTATCGGGCTGTCTGGCTTGTGTGCGTTTTTTCCGACCGGTTTTCGCATGCCTCGTTGTTTTATCTGGCGGTCCTTGATGGGCCAACGTGCTGTCTCGACTGGCGTTTTGTGCTTTTTGTATGCGATGTTGTGTTTGTAGATGCGTGTAGCCATTTCAATGTTTTAGATGTGAACGATTCCCTCGCCGAGTCGGAGGTTGAGTTTATATAACAGCTCGAAAGATGTACGGTGATTCACATCACTCGTATCCCGTTGTAGAGGTGGAACGTGTGGAGCTAGCACTGGCAGATGGCAGTGGGTGGGCCGGAAGGTGGGCCTTTCTATAGATTCTATGTGTCTCAGATCCAAGCACATCATAAACTCAACACACAAGTCGCATATGCACCCAGGAATTCCATCCCATAGCGATACCAACACTTCATGACGAGCAGGACAACATCCTACGCGCAGAACTGCCACAGCCTACCGTACTCGTCGATGGGTCCTACTACGAGGTCTAGGCGTGACAGTGATCATGTCATACGTACACAAGTACCGAAACGCGCCGACACGTAACATCTATGCTTACGCCAACGCCGTTCTGTCCGTTGGAAGAGGTTTCAGAAAGCACTTGCGCTCCGTGGCGGAGGTCTGCCAGACGAGCTTGAGGACGAGCGCTTCGATTTACTGTAAATTAGCGAGCATAAATTCACTGGCATTGTAGCACATTCTTGGGACTCCGACTTCACACCTGGCGTCTCACCGGAACACACAACACGCTAGCATTCCATTCCTTCCACCAAAGTGTCAACTCACTACATACGGTATCATACATACAACCCCCCCTTTTTTGTGTTTTTTCATATAGTACTAGTTGAACGGTTCAAGCCCACCCTCACGAGCGGGACAATATTCAAGCCACCCATACGCTGAGTTGCCACTCAAAGTAGGCTGCTTGGAGAGTGACCTGTAACGGATGCGTGGTCAGCGATTCAGCATACGTTATATGAGAATGTTGAAAGTCTACACTTACTCCTACGCCGTCCTGGCCGTTGGGAATGGACCAATTCAGTTTCTTGTCAATGGTGGTCAGCCTTGCCGAAGGGGCGGTGAGCCCATCAAATAAAACGCTAGAATGCGAGAAACACACTGAAGGAATTCGCCATGACCGCGGTAGCCGTACGCGGACCAGATCGTCGGGTTGCGAGAGCCGATGATAGGTGCCCCCTGCACGTATTCCCTCGGAGTCAATGACATCCTTTCCCGCTTGACACCAAGACAAACCTCTCCCAGGGAGTCTACGCTCGCAAACGTGCCAGGAGAGGCAACGCTCTCCAATATAAACTGGTTCGTGCTGTCCTTGAGGTTCCTGACTTTCCACTGCCGGAGAAATAAGCGACCATGTCAACGCTGCATAGCTATGCGATACTGCCAAACGAATACCTGCTGTGTTGTGGAATTTTCGTCTGACTTGTACACTGCAACCAGAGCATTCGGGTGCCCACCAGCGAGAGCAGCGGCATACTCGTTGGCACTTCGGGGAAAGAAATGGTAGATGCCGTCGTCGAGTCCTTCAAAGTCTGGCATTGTAAGAGGTAGAATGGAGCGCTGCT
>JBBPMP010000917.1:0-11214 GCA_038090395.1 Boletales sp. KT-2023a
CCCGGGCGTCCTGAAGGCCTCTGCCTGGCTGAACAACTTGTACCACGTCAAGTCCGGGAAAGCACTCGACGGTGTCGACCTCTCGGTTCCTCTGACATACGCAGATCGTTTCCGCATCCGTCACCCTGGTGGTCACTGGGGAAACTTCCCGCCTCATGTTGATGGTGTGTCCTTTGATTACGCGCGTCGTCCGACGCTGAACGGTCGTTAGGTGGTGCAATCGAGCGATGGGAAGACAAAACATTCCGCCGCTGCTTCGAGGACATCCTGAGCGGCAACTGGCGCCAGCATGACCCTTACGAACTTGAGTATCGCCTCGACGCGCGCAGTTCGTTGTACGGACGAGCAGGACAGGCGACCGTGTTCAGGACCTTCCAGGGATGGCTGGCCATGAGGTTTGTCGGCATCGCACACGATCGTATTCAGCGACCTCACGATCGATCTTCAGTGAGACCGCCCCGACACAAGGCACTCTGCGCGTCTTCCCTGACGTCCAACTGTCCAACGCATACACGATTCTCCGCCCCTTCTTCCGCCCAACGGTCCCGGAAGATTCCCCTGACATCCTCGACCCCAAGAACTGGAAGTTTGGTACGTTTGTTCCGCGTGTGCTTTTTAGGACCGTGTGCCTGAATGCGTGGAGCAGACATCTCCACCCCGGATTTCCCCGGCATCATTCCCGTGGGGAGTGGGTACAGCGGACCTCGGCCGACACCCCAATTTCACCCACACCTCAAGCTCGAGGAGACGATGACGTCCATCCCGAAAGTCGACCCCGGCGACATGGTCTTTTGGCACTGCGTGGGTCACGTCTCTATCCCTCATGCCTCGATCGTTGCGTCTGACATGGTTTTTTTTGAAGGACGTGGTCCATTCCGTCGAGACGGAACACACCGGAGTCACCGATTCGGCAGGTGAGAGACTCGAGGCGTTGACGTGCTTTGTTTCTTTTCCCGGGCGCTCAATTCGGCCCCTTAGTGATGTACATCGGCGCCGTGCCAAAGACGCCTCAGAACGCGGCCTATGTCGCCAAGCAGGCCCACACGTTCCTCGCGGGGCAAAACCCGCCCGACTTTGTGAAGCTCAAGGAAGGGACGACGTTCGTTGGGCTTGGTGCGGACGCGGACGTCGTGGATCCGGTCGGGCGGGTGGCGATGGGGCTTCCCATCCAGGTCGTGTGATGTGTGATGAATCGGGTGGTAGACATCGCCGGAACAAGATGCCGTGCGGTTGATAGGAATAGACGTAGGGCCCCCCGTCGTGTACGTGTATTTTATGAAATGAAGGGGTTCCTTGGATGGATCCCTCGATGCGCTCTTTCAACGAACAGACTCTGGGGTGATTTGGATCTGTGTAGCGAGATGTCGTCAATCGAGGGACACCAACACCCACCATGTAGACCAACTCGCATCGAACCCGGGGGTCTCAGAAAGTCATGGTATAAGTAGCCATGCGTCATGGGACAATAACCCAGTCCGACCGAACAAGTCCGTAATACACTATTCACAATGAAGAATCCATCACAACCAGAACGAAGATGACAGACGGTGGCAGGGACATGAAAACTTAGCACACGGGTTCCGCAAGTTCCGCCACGTCGACGGTCTTTTTCCCAAAGTCGAAGATGGTATACACGTTTCGCAGGAAGACGTCCCCAACGATCACTAAATCTGTCGACCCATGAATGAGCCTTGGACTGGAACGACGTGGATCGAAAGACACACCGAGCACGTCCGACGTACCCATGCCGGCGACGCAATCATCAGAGCCAGGCTCGACAGGGCCAAAGTTCCACGTGGAAGGACAGACCGGGAAGTCTCTCCCTGCAACGGTGAGTGTCGGCACCGTCGAATCGATGATGTCGCATGGAACTGCAGAACGTTCGACGAGACGAATTTAACAAGCGATAAGCGAGACATACCGGTACAGATGCCCCCAGCACAGCCTGCACCGACAACACCGCGAAAGAAGTCCATCGCAATATCGGTTGACACAATGATCAACGTGGTGCCGGTATCGACGATCGCGGGCATGTTCGAAGAAACCTTGCGAGCATGATTGCTGATCCCGTCCAACTCGATCTGCCAGTAACCCTCGAGCGTCAGCGGAGCGGATACACGCGTATCGTGCTTGAATGCAGTGTAGTTGGCGTCGCCAACGATGAGCTCACTTCGTCCAGGGATGTCGGAGAGCTGGAAGCTCAGACAATCGCAAGGTAACTGACCGATTTTACTGAGGTGCTCCACGGGTGGTGGTACATTCAATCCTGAGATAGCTTTGAATCCGAGACCAAAGATGCCGTCCGCAGGAAATTCATCCAAGAGAGTGTCATTCCAAAAGTCTGGTGACACAAAGGTGGCAGCACCAAACTCTTGATTGACGAGCTAGTGGATTGGATTAGACACCATCCCAAACACCAATGACAAGACCGACCTCATATCCGCCCCAGTAGACCGTGTCTTTATCCACTCGAGGGATAAGGACCTCTCCAGAGCCGTAGATTATAAGAGGACTACGAGGTGGGGTTCCCTTATGAGAGGTGGCTGACTGAGTAGCGTCATATCGGTTATGCCCGTCACAGGATTCCAGGCAGTTCTTGTCCGGCACCCCTGATGGAGAACTGGCGTGAAAAAAACAGGGAGTGAGATCATGTTGCAAGATGCTCACACAGGTCGGCGCTACCCGTGTCGAAGTCCACTAATCAAAGGGTGAATAGATCCGAACGTCCGGTTGGATGCGATGAACATCTCACCAAGGAAATTCTGAGGAGGTGTTCCGATCTTGATAGGACCGTAAAACATAACCGACTGATCGTTCGTAAGATCGACCACACCCCTCCTGCCGGGGGGTTCCGACGAACTGGTCGAGGATGATCTCGAGTGGGTGTCGAGTGGATGACGCAAGCCCGTGTTCCGCTCATATGCCGCAAAGGTGGCCTCGTATTTTCTAAATGACCAAGTCGTTCCGACATGTTGGGGAATGCAAGTTGAATGAGGATGGTGTACATACTTGTGAGTGTGCGCAACGAGGTTGCGAATTCGATCGGCACCCAACAACGTCTGGCTCGCGACCGGGTGGGTTGACATGGTAGCGTTGCGTCGGCGTTCTAAAGGGATTCGAATCGCGTTGTTTGAGGTGGTGGGTCTCGTGCTGGAGAGCATTGCCAGGGTAAGGACGACAGAGAAACATTGAATGTACTTCATGTTGAAGGAAAGGAAAGGATGGAGTGAGTGCACTTCGAAGCAGCACAACTCGGTTTATGTAGGGAAGAATTCCACCATGTTCGCCGCCATGGTCTATGGGTGGCTGACAGCGAGACAGCTGAAAAGTGCATATGGAGTCGCTCAACCTGTGGGTCAGCAAGCCAGATTTTGAATACTGAATCATACTGCGAGCTGGCAATTTTCGAGAAGGCTGGCACTGACTATGAATGCCACCGTCAAGTCACTGGAGCCTGTTGAGCCGGGTGTGTGAACAACTTGTCCATCATACTAAGAGCCATGCTCGCTTAATATCTCGGAGCGGTGCACATAGTATCTTTGTGGATGTGCGAACGGAGCAAGGGGACTCGTGCGGGCAGTCTGTTTGTGGATATGCTGGGGTCAACGTCGACAAGATACTTACTTCTTTTACATTCACAATACCGTACTTGCCTACTGACAACTTCTTTTCAGCGGCGTCGGTCCAGCTGGCTGGGTGCAGAATACACGCTAAGTCTTGTATTTGTCGCTGCTTTAGTTGGTGGGATCGTCGGCAAGTGCTTACGAAAGCAGGACGTTTTGTGTATTACCTCGACGTCGTCAGAGATGCATTCGAGTCGTGTTCGTGCAGCGCAGTCCATCGCCTCGAAACCTCTACACCTCGCCCAAGCAAGCGCCGCCATATACCCACCCATTCCGTGCGTCGTTAGCGCGTCCATGCTACGAGTCGTGTTCAGTCGCGTTTCAGATTGTATCGCCGATTGCTGCGTGCACACCGAAAGCTCCCGATCGAGATGCGTTCGCTCGGGGATGCCTACGTCAAAGACGGCACGTCTTTCTCGTCACCCTCGCTCTAGCCGTGCCTCACGTGTTTGAACCCCAGAGTTTCGCCGGCACCGAGAGGTTACACACCCCGTGCACGTCATGGGTTTCCTGACGCAGTGGAAGATGTATCTGGACCAGCTCCCTCAGGACCCGGGTGCGAACGCGTTCAAGAAGCTCGATCCGACTGTGTTGGAAAAGGTAGGGTTCGTGTATGTGTGTGTGTGCGTGTCAAGGCGCGGAGGGCTGACGGTGTCGTGTAGATGTCGGAGGCGCAGTTGGGGCAGTTGTACGAGCTCATGCACGCATCGAAGGATGTTTGGAAGTCCGTCGGCGACGTTCGTAAACCATGACGGTGATACTCTACCTACATCCGATGCAGCGGGTATGATATATATATCTATATCGACCGAGCGTACTTTTAGACGAACGAGGTGGTCAAGTGCTCCCACTGCAACCATGACGGCTTGTGGTTGCGAATCGTTATCGCTACTCGGCCCCCGTTGGGTGTCGAACTCACGCGCTAGGCCCATGAGCCATAATTACCGGTTTGGTCGACCCAGGGTGCTATAAAGTCTCTCTGCAGGAGTGACATATCTCCCACAGATCGGTCAGTCCACTGAGAAGGTCACTCATACTGTACAGTCCGCCCACTATCAAGCACTGCCATCAACCGCCATGTCCCAAGCAGCGGTCGGTAACCATCATCACGGTTCATACCCCAAAATCACTCACCCATCCGACAGTCAGTATCCTCCAACGCCCAACCCTATTCTGATCTTCCCCCGATCATCTCCCGATTGTTTGAAGCCAAAGCACGCAAAGGCACATCCACATCACCGCCGGGTTTACGCAACATCTGACGTTAGACCTTCTAGGTTTGAGCTTCGAGAAGCTGGCAGAGGCTATCGGAAGGGACGAAATCTGGGTGGCTGCCGCATTCTACGGTCAGGTGCGTACACACGCTCGGGTCTAGATCAAGGGTGTGTGAACGAGATCCCGTCGCCACCAACCATAGGCGAAACTGTCCCCGGAAGAGATCGCGGCACTTGCACAGGCCCTCGACGTGCCGCTGGCGTCCATTCAGAACGAGCTCGGTCCCCATTGGTGGCCCAACCGCGGAAGTCTGGGACCCGTTCCCCCGACCGACCCTGTGATTTACCGTCTGTACGAGGTGAGGGTGTTCCGTTCGGGCGTGTCGTGTTCGTGTCTTGGTTGAACGCGGTGTAGAGCGTATTGGTGTACGGTCATGCTATCAAGGTGAGCGATTTTCGCCTCGACGCCTAGTCTTTCGAAATTCATGCCTTGCCCGTGGCCGTAGTCCGTCGTCCACGAAAAGGTCCGTCCGATATCGCGTGCTTGGCACGCAGGGGGGAGGGGGGGTCTCACCATGCCGTTCCACGCAGTTCGGCGACGGGATCATGTCCATGATCGATTGCAAGGTCACCGTGAACAAGAAACCGGACCCGAAGGGCGATCGCGTCGTCCTCACGTTCGAGTATGTCGTTACCGTTTTCCTTGCCTGGTTCTTAACCTTGACGGTCTTTTTTTTCGACAGCGGAAAATTCTTGCCCTATGCCAAGTGGTGAATGTGAATGCAGCCCGTCTGTGGTACTACCTCTACGTGTGTTGTAATATGATGAGCCCCGGTGAATCGTGTCTGATATCAGATGGTGGTGGCGTTGCACGGCGCATGTGCCAGTGAGAAGCGAAGACGGGGAGTTCGCTTTCTGGCGGTATCGACCATTCAGCCTGAGTTGTCGATGATATAAAAATGCCCGCTACTTCAATGTTGTCAAGCCCATCACTATCGGGCAATATTACTCGGGAGTAGTTATCCACGCGGGTCAGATGATACGGGGTCGTGTGGTGATCTACGTTGTCAGCAACATCGCCCAGTACCACACGAGTAAGAAATCGCTCGACTTCCCCAGTCTTGCTACCGGTCATTCTATGTCATCGGTTGAATGATCGCGTTCCCTCGTCGTCCGCTCTTTTATGTAAAACCGGCGTGCACGCTTGTTCTCATTCTGAATTTATTCTGGCATACCATTCCCAATGATTCCCAATGATTCGTAAGGCTTTTGCTGTTTTTCGTATGCATTCTCTGGCTCTGGGCTGGGCCACTTTGGTCGTGAGAGCGGCACCCTGGCAGCCCGCTGTTCAAATGAATCCCAATCTCTCAGACACGCAGGAGCTTTTTTGTAGCGCGTGCAGCGTACACTTCACCATCAGCTGTCCAGCAACCCGTTCGGCTCTTGGAATAATCATTTCACATCCTTTCAAATCGACTCACACTCCTTCCCCCATCGTTATCAATCATGTGCTCATTCTATCATATGATTCTGACTTATCATGCGTATCGCACTAAGCGCATCGACAAATACCCCTTCATTTGTTCCTGTCGCATAGTCTGGATATGCACTCTGTACCGTACTTAAGGGCTGTCGAGAGTTGTACGACGGCAGACTGAATTAATTCTCTTTTATCACGTCTCTCAGTCTCTTCTTCATGTCACTTCTGTGACATATTTTTTGATGTGAAAAAAGAGAATCAATTTAGTCTGCCGTTGTACAACTCTCAACAGCCCTTAAGTACAGTACAGAGTGCGTATCCAGACTATGCGACAGGAACGAGCGAAGGGGTATCTGTCGATGCGCTTAGCACGGTACGCATGACAAGTCAGAATCATATGATAGAATGAGCGCGTGATTGATAACGATAGGGGAAGGAGTGGGTCGATTTGAAAGGATGTGAAATGATTATTCCAAGAGCCGAACGGGTTGCTGGACAGCTGATGGTGAAGTGTACGCTGCACGCGCCACATTTTTGAACGACGGGCGGCAGCGTCGATCCCGAAGCACTGACTTCGCACGTTCAATGCATCGCTTCACAGGTACGTCGTAGGTCGCTGCGTTCTTACTCATGTTGTCGCTTTTAATGAGACCGTGGATGAAAAGAACACGAGAACGAGCTTCAACGAAGCTCGCCTCTGTGAGCCGGCGAAAAACGGACTTATATTGTCGATTTACAAGCCCATGCTCCTGGTCATCCTTGGGTACGACGGTTTTTGGTTCCAAGCACCAGAAATGCTCGAATGTTTATATTATGGTAAGCACCAGACCATCTCTTGCCGCCTCTCTCTTACGGTCGTTCTTGACTCGGATATCGCCTTTGGGTAGGTGTTCGATCTCAGAAGCAGGACTGGGTCATCCAACGTCAGCGAGCTTCTTCTTGCCGGCTCTGCCGGCTGTGATGCGAATTGCCGTGGTCGTTCCTCCTACGACCCTAGTCTTTCTGATACTGATGTGCGCCGAATTCCGTGTCGTTGGCAATTTCTACGTGGACACCCTCACCATTACCACCAATGCGCCACCTGTAGGTGTTTCGTCAGCCCTTTTGTGCAGCAAACGAATACATCACCCAAGTTTGCAGCAGATGGTATACTGGGAATGGATTTTCAGGCCCTTCCGTCTTCTGGTCGTCCTCCCTTTTTTTCGAGAACATGGTGACCCGAAGGACGGGCGACGATTCCAATATTTTCGTTCAGGCTTCGTGGCTCAGACTCGGATTCCGATGGCGAGCCGTTTGTCGGTGGCGCGAATGACGCGCGGTTCGCGGGAAGCTTCGCCTTTCTAATACCCTTGCTACAATCGAGTCGGTTCGGATGTTTCAGTTGCGTCTGGCGAGCGCCTCACGTCTCTGGATTAGGGTTGCTGGATGACGGAAATGGACAATCTCATGACTGATGATCCGCTGACCGTGGGTCTACTTACTCATCGTCAATTCATCGTCTTACGTTGGTAACGATGGACGACGGCCAGACCGGTCTAGATTTGCCGGTGGCGGTCGGCGCGTCTGCCATCATCGACACCGGTTCTGTCATCATCGTTGGCCCTTCTTCGCACGTGTCAATGTTGCATGGTCTCCTCAATGGCGTAGCTGTACCGAGTCTCGGAAATGGTTTCTATGCCTGTGAGTCCTAATCTCGCCTTGATTTACGCGATAGCCCAGATAAAGCATCACGCTCAGTCGCATGCGGTTCTTCGCCATCCGTCACCCTTACTTTCGGAGGCGCACCATTTCGGATACCGCATTCGTCTCTCAACCTTGGACTTGTGCAATCTTCCCCGCCGTGTTGTATCAGTGCTATCGTTGGTTTGGAATTTAGATCTCCTTGACGGTGTGTAGATTTGACTTGCAGCGGTCGAATCAGTCATGTTACTTCCTGTTTAGATTGCAATGTCTGTCATAGGGGATCCCTTTTTGCAGAATGTGTATTCCACATTTGACGTTGCTACCCCACAAGTTGTTTTGCAGCTCTTTCTAGGTGACGTCGTGTTGCTCGATTCCATGCAGCGCACTATATGCATACCCAGATCGACGTTGGTCGTAAGCTGGTCCCTCAGATTGCTCAGCACAGCACTGGTAAGCATACAATGTTTGGATCCTGGATTCTGAAGCTTGTTGCACCATTTATATCGTTCGGTGTGTACTACGACACGACCGTGTATGTTATTTCCGTCCAGACTGGTCATTCCGATCCGCGCACGTGCGCGTGAGCCTGGCAGTTTCAGTCTGAATCGATGCCATGGGGGGAACATAAAAGTCTGCGTTCGCCTCCATTGCCTCCATCTCATCTTCTCTCTCTATCACCATGTCGACCTCGTCCTCTGAAGAGTACTCTAGCATAGCTGGCCTCTATGCGACGTCCGGTCTAGAATCGACAACCACCCTCGTCTCATCGGACGCATCGGACCTCCACACGGACCTCACGCCGCCCCCGTCTCCGACGTCGCTACAGGCCAAGGTGCGCACGCCGAGAGATATCCTCGACGCCTCGCGACGACTCGCGACGTTGACGTTGGAGAGCGACACACCGACGAGACCAAGAGCACCCAAGGGGGTCCACCATCGTGTATTCACCGAGTTCGTCGCAGGCGACGAAGCGGGCTACGAGGCGGACGGAGACGCAGACGCGGAAGGTGAAGCCAGCGGACATCAAACCGCCCCCCGTGCAGGTGGTACAGGCATCACCGCCAAACGACCCTGTCGACGACCCACGTTCGTGCGCGCCGACACCCGCCAACACAGACGCGTCGCGAGCATGCTCGCCACCCGACGGTCGAGCACGGGCGACATGTCCGTGGACAGGCTTGGACACACCCCGCCTGCGCGCGCTGCGCTGGGGCTGTTTTCGACGACGGCAGCGCCCCGCGCCGTGCAGGCAGAGTGCTTCGAGCTGCGACGGCGACCGAGCGCAGGACGGAGTGCGGGCCGCGCGGCGCTGGTCGGTCTTGGGATCGGGTTTCCGGGGGAGCACGATCCGTTGCGCGTGCGTGCGTGCACGATGCCCGAGGTCGTCTCCCCGCCGCTCTCCCCGAGCGACAGCGATGGGATCGAAATCGAGTTGCGGCCGAGGAAGAAGAAGAGACTGGTCGTGGTGCGCGCGCCGGCGCCGGTGCGGCGTACGTGGCGGCCGACGTTCTTGGGGACGTCGCCTTCGTCTATCACGAGCTTTTGGACCAAGTTCCAGCACGAGGGTGTTCAGGGGGAGGATGGGGATGGATGCGATGGTGGGACTGAGCGTGTGGTGGAGGTCCGGCGGGTGCGATTGGGAGGGGGGAAACGAGGCGGGCGGGAGAGACAGCAGGATCTGTCCGAGCCCGCGGTGGGGTTGACGGCCCCGCCGGTCAGTCGCGCGTCGGGTGACACTGGATGATGAGACGTTGTCTGCTACGGTTAGGGGCTTAGTCTGAATGAGAACTTGAAAGAAAAAAAAACCTCATCGCACCATCAAATCTTGTGAACACTCGTGCTGGCATTCCATTTCCGACGCGTACATGTACAAGTTTGAGTTTCCTCAATCTATCACCCATCGATCATTCCCCATCGGGGGCTGGCAAGGCAACCACCGTCTCGAACTCCAAACCGCTCAAATAACCCTCTCTCTCGTTTATCGCGTCATAAATCTCCTGCGTGCTCGTCGGAGACTTGATCTCGCACACGTCGCTCTCTATTTCATTCCAGATATAGTGCTTCGTCTCCCCGCCTTCTTTGCTCTGGAACACGAACAGGACGTCGCCGAACTTGGGTTCGCGGGTGATGAGTGGCTGCGGGTCTGAGATCCCGTACTCCTTTTGGAGCATCTCTTTGGTGTCACCGTCGCGACCCTGCCAGTGGTATTCGTACTGCAGGTGTACAGGATCGTTTGTCCAGCCTTGTGGAGGTGCAAGTGCTGCAGTGGACATGGTGAGATGCGAACGATGTCTACGAAAGAGAGGGGGGGATCAGATGTGTACTCGGAGGGGTGCAATGCATGCAGATCGGACAGCTTGACGCACCACGATGAGATGGAAGTTTCAGAGACTGTTCGCCTGCGCGATGGCCAAGAGAGTACGTTGCTGCAATGGGGCTTATCGAGCGTCACTGGTGAGTGAGTTGATGCTGTGCACGCACAGCCAGTAAAGCTTGCAAGGTCGATCATCATCCTCCCACTAGCCAGGCCGCCGCGTCATCATGATTCCAAAAGTAAGCTCAAGTTAATTTTTATAATGCCGACGTGATTTTTTTTAGCACCCTGCAAGCTAGCACGGTCTGCACTACTCATTCAGATCCATACACAATTTTCACAAAGGGTTGATCCTTGAGTTCGCCAACCTAGCCGGCCATCCCTGGAAGGTTACGAACACGGTCGCCTGTCCCGCTCGTCCGTACAACGAACTGCGCGCATCGAGGCGATATTCGAGTTCATAAGGGTCATGCTGGCGCCAACTGTCGCTCAGAATGTCCTCGAAGCGGCGGCGGAATATTTTGTCTTCCCATCGCTCGATTGCACCATCTGACGACCGTTCAGCATCGGACGACGAGCGTAACTATTGGAGCGCGTTTGTAGGTAGTCGTAAGACTCCAGTCGACGTGGTACGAGACTGGAGAAAAGCGCAGCGTTGGTACGTCGCGTGATGTCCGAAAAAGGAAATGTAAGGTATGTACGGTAAATAAACTAAGTAAATAGCTATGTACGTGTTGATCTCCAACAAGGACGCGCCATCAACATGAGGCGGGAAGTTTCCCCGATGACCACCAGGGTGACGAATGCGGAAACGATCTGCGTATGTCAGAGGAATCGAGGGGTCGACACCGTCGAGTGCACAAGTTGTTCAGCCAGGCAGAGGCCTTCAGGACGCCAGGA
>JBBPMP010000918.1:0-10878 GCA_038090395.1 Boletales sp. KT-2023a
GGTCAATACACAATACATTATACATTGTCGCTCAATTTCACACCGCCCCACAATGGGATCCACAAAAAGCAATACATTATGAGATTTATACATGATGATCACATACAGTATGAGATAGTCTACTGTAGTCCGATAGTCCAATTTCATTATTCATGACGGACCTTGGAACAGCACTTTATTCAAACTCCGTATATCCGACAACTCGTGGGAGTCAGGGACTGATGAATACCGTGGATCTGTAAGGATCCCACTATTCGCCTCCTTTGTCGAGTTCGGTCTTGGAGGTGTATGGACACCCCATGGAGGTTCTCTTCCACCTCAAAAAATCATCGCGCGAAGCCAAAAAGGGCCACGCGCGAGCCCCAACCGTACCCCATCGCCCAAGTTCGTCGTGCACCGTTACCCCTATGTTCCCGACATGGACGGACGCTTTTCCCGCCATTCCCGCATCAAAGCTGCCCCCCCCGTCTTGACACCTCGCTACTCCGCACGCAGCGGCCAGTGTACGTCGATGGGGCCACACAATTGGCGCCTCTGATTAAACTGTGGCACACACCGCGATGACAACACGACGTCACATCGACGTGATCGTCATGTCGCAGTCGTCATCACCCGACACGTACGGATCCTTCACTCGCCCTTCCTGCCTCACACCAGCCCGCACTCATCTTCCTCTTGCCATTTTCCTCGTATGTCGAGTGCTACGCCCACCGACCCACGACAATCTTGCTCTGACCTTTCCTTACCTGACGCGTGACAACACGACAAGCGCGGGCTATTGCGGTTGTCGCGTGCTGTTGCAGGTGTGCAGGTGGGCAATTGATCAGAAAAGAGGGTACGCGTGGGGATCACTGGAGGACCTGCAAACAGGCCGTGTGTATCGGGAGGGTGAGGACCGTATACATCGGACGAAGCCGCAGGGTGGCTGTGCATGTTGGAAGGACGAGCAGGGCGCGAATGGGACACAAACGAGGCCAGGATAAGGCCCGCGCGAGGTTCGCTCGATGCCCAGGTGGTGCCGAGGGTAGCAAGACTCTACAAGCCGGGTCAATGGGACATACTGCTGCTTACAGAGCAAATGGGTCAGTAAGACCATCGGGCTGTCCGAAATTCCGAAAGGATTTCCCGCTCTCTTCGGCCCAGTCACATAGCATGGCATCAGTCCTGCACGCATTTGCTCGAGACAACCTATCAGGCTATCACTTCGCCCGAAGAGAAACGAAATGGCAACGGGGTAATCTAAGCGCGACAGAATCCTTCAAACCTCAGCGATTGAGACATCATCAAAGTGTTGTTTCTGACAGCAACCATGTCCGGGACGCCTCAGCCAAGTTGCGTACCACACCGAATAGTCGCCTTTATACGGCTTCTATGTCTTGTCCCGGCGAGTTCCCTTCATCTTCTCCCATCTTGTGCTTCTAGTTACGCATTTTTGGGGCTCGTGTCATTATCAAGGGCTCGGGAAATGATCTGGCGGCGTTTTTAACAGGTGGATGCAAATTGGGGGCTCGGAGTTTGCGTTGGGTGCATATGGCATTGCCAATCTTAATGTGACTGAAATCCTGAAGCAATATAGATGATCAGCCTGAAGGGCTATTTCACGACCTACATTGGCACTAAGATAAGGTGCGACTCTGCTTTCATCAACCCACGGTCACCTTTAATATGGAACCTGTAACATTGTTGTAGCCCCAGGATCCATTGAATTCGACTCTACATTCAGATCCCGCATCATTCCGAAGTCGTATAAACATAGCAAAGTCCCAAATTTTGTGCGACTTTTCGATTATCATCACCATGCAACCTAGAGCTGTGGTAATAAATATTGCATGGTTTCGCGGTATAATAATCTGTAATTTGTATTCATTCCCTGGTCGGCGCCGAAAATAGCGCGATCCACCTAAATGCACATGCGACAAAGCGAGATAAGCTGTGAGAGAACTGGTGGCTCTGTGCGACTAGACGCCCGCCGAGTCAATAGCCAAACGTTATACAGGCTGTGGCTAATTTTGTGTGCCTGGGTCCCTACGAAGAGTTTTCGAGGACCCTTCAGAGGGTAGTCGGGACAAACCGGTCTGTTTTGCGGCCCCCTCCGTCCTCGCAAACCAGTATGCCGGCCTCAGGTGGTCCTACCATTCGGCAGACAGAAGGTATCGGCCCGATGAGCTTTTGGGATGTCATTGTACTGACTATTCTACAGTTGTCAGCATGGTCCTTCCAGTGACCGCTACACTCGTCACTTTGTCCCGCTTATTTAACGAATGCGGTAACGACGTTTTTGGCTAGATGATGCATAGGCGGCGTTCGCCATGATATTGAATATCGCCTTTCTGATATTTGACTGGTTGTATATTCATAAATTTGGTAGAATGATTGCCATTTTTTTTCCTAAGCATGAATGTCGCTGACACTGTGTTGCTACCTAGCTCAATATTCTCAATCTAAGAATGTGTTGCTGTATTACCTATATGCTTCTTCGACGTCGGCACAACACCACCTGTGTACTCACAAACCATTCACAGAATCACACAGTTCTTCATGGCGATTGTCTGGTACGACGACGTCCCGTGTTCCAAATTATCATCTGTCTCGCAACAATGACTGGGCCTCCAGGATCTCTATCTTATTCACGGTCGTGCGGTTAACAAATTCAGCCAGCTTAACAAAAAAATATTAATGTTCTTTTCGTGGCATTTTTGGTGACATGGCTGATCCTTTTCGCCCAAATATTTTGGGCTGGAAAACGCAAGAGCGCCCCCAGTGCGATCTAAGCTGGAAGGTTGTTGCCGCGCAAATCATCAGTAAGTCTTTGGTATGAGACACGGACAAGAATGATATTCACCAGTGTTATACTACAGCCGACGTACTTGGCGACACCGTCTTGATCATAATACCGTTTCGAATCGTCCATAGAGTCTGGTTCAACAACTATGTGCTGTCTGATGGTGGGCCGAGAGAAGCGGTAGCTGCTTTGGCCGGGGTACGCTTTAAGCTTTTTTAAATCCATTCTGGCGCAAGGCAGACCGTCTTTTATTTCGCCAGACGTCCGTTGGCTTGATCGTGGCGAGCTTCAGCGTGATCATCACGTTCCTCTTCCTCATCGGCACCGAAGAAACCGCCATTTTTCGCCGGAAGAGCTCAAGTCCGTGATCACCTTTGGCTCGCAGCCGATTCAGATACGATCTCAGCGCGACACACTTCAGTCACGCACGGTGGTCGGCGCCGAGACGACGACGTTAGTGCTGGACGATCTCAGCGCTTACAGCGCTGCGACCCGGAAAGGAAAAGGACTCGACAACGACGATTACGCGGATAATAAGCAACGTCTGTCGTCCAATAATTGACGTTCCATCACCTGCATGGCATGATGGTCAAGGGAGCTGGCCCCCCTTTTTTTTCTTTTTTTTTTTTTGGCGATTTGGACATTCCCAATGCTGGACTAATTAGGGACCAAGGAGATGCTTGTTAGATTGACCGAGCCATCGATCATCCGTCGAGGCTACCTCTGCACATTCCCAGGTTCGAAATAACAACTTTTGTTCACCACCGCCGAGTTGGGCTTACACCTTAGGTCCCGATTCAAAACCTTCTTCCCGGTGTGCTACTGTATGAGTTGCACCACGAAAAATAACGAACAACTGAGAGCTCTCCACCCGGTTCACAACAGTGGCCCTGGTCCCTTGGCGAATCATAAATCCGAGGACGGTAGACGCGAGTCGGTGCGACGAACCCGACCGGGAGCCATCCATCTATTCCAGTGCCTGTTGCATTCTTATGGATGCTAGTGCTTTATTCGGATGCCGTTGATCATTTTGCCTATCTATGTGCGTACCAGAGTCTCGCTCGTGAGCACTGGCACATGGAAACTTTGGCTCGTCGCAAGCTGTGTATGGCATTGGCAGCGCCTGCGTACCATGGATCCATATTATGAGAATCGAGTATCGTTCCATCCAAGGTGCCTGAACCATAGTGGACTCAGCCTGGCACTGGACTAGGTACGAGGTGTTTACTTTCACCCGTCTTTACTTTCTACAGGTTTTATCAATAAACCGAAAACCCTCTCCCTTTCGCTTTTGCCTGATGCGTGACACATGTACCGACATCTCGCTGCCGCCCACAAGATTGATAGGTGACTTAACTCACAGGTGAATTACAGGTGTTCAAGTTGGAGAACAGCCCGTCTATCAAGTATTTCATCAGTCTTGATTTGTACACTTTCATTGCCATATTCGGATACTCGTTAACCTTCGTACTTGCCGCGACACTCGCTCGGCTTGGAGGTAAGATTTTACCTACGTGTTTAGTATGATCTCACTAACTCGACCGGAGTCACACTCCTCCTGTCCTATGCCTCTCGCTTCCCAACGGAAAGTAGAACATGGCAGAGTTACTAATCGATACAAAATATATTCCACGACTTTGCTAACGGAAACGATATTTGATAATCCTATAGAAGTATGTTACAGCAAACTGGCTTATCCTACTATATATCACAGAAATCTACTCCGTCGTCTTCCCACCAATAAAAGAGACAATCTCTGCCACGACACGGTCCTGGCCACCATAAAATACCGCGTGCCCAGCGCGTGGAACGACAGCGACTCGCTTGTTCACGAAGTGGCTACCGACCCGGTCTACGACCACCTCGTTGTTGATCTGAGCGTCTTCGTCAGAGTAGAGAATCAGCAGCGGCAGCCCCGCTTTCCCGGCCGCGAGAAGGGCGGCTGGATCTTGTGATCTTGATATCGCAAGCTTTACGCCATCTGCGGTAATATAAGTGCTGGCGCCAACCCACGAAACGAAGGTAGCGTGGTCTACGGCATCCGGGTCCGCGAACACGGAGCTGGTGAACTTGACCCTCCCGTCGAGGGCCGTCGCGACGTCTGTGGAAAACAGTTTTGCGCTGAGCTCCCCGATCAACGGTTTTCCCAAGTCCTTCATGATGGGGCCGATGTACGGCAACGCGGCCGCGTATATGACCCCACTCAGCGGGGCAGGCGGAAAGTGCTGCAAGACATCTGTTGCGATCGTGGCTGGCAAGATCACTCAACTAGATGTCCCTATCATCACGATGCGAACACAACACATACCCCCAAGGCTCCTGTGGATTTAGTGAGTCGTGAGCACATCCGTCATCGGAGTGACAGGGATCGGGAACGAGGTATCACCCACCAGCCAAATAGATAAGGCTTATTCAAGTTAAATGCCTTGACAACAGCCACAAAGTCCTGAGCGTAGCGAATGGATTGGTGTGCCTCTGGGTCGAGCGGTTTTCCGCTACGCCCATGACCGCGCAGATCGTAACGCACCTTAAAGAAGCTTAGTACCCATACTACGAGGGCAGCGCAAATGACGTACGAGATAGGCCTTTTCTAAGAGCGTGGGGTCTTTGAATAGGTCTTCGAAGACGACGGATGAAAGGGAGAGGCCGTGGATGAAGACGATGCTCGGCAACGATGTGTTCCCGACGGCGTCGGCGTAGATCTCAGTCCCGTCGTCCGAGTTGACACGTTTCTGGACGAGTCCTTGGATAGGCATCGTGCAGGCGCAGGATATGTGGGTCAAGTCACCAAAGGGTATCGGTTTATATCACCAGCGCGGTAATGCTGGATGTGTAAGCGCTAATGACATATCCCCCATCCAAGCGACGTGGGAAAGGAAAGAAGGAGGGTGCATGATGTGTCTTCGACTGATTTGTAGAACTCTCTGCTGTTCACAAGACCCTTCGCGACTTGGCGAAAGGTAGGTTGATCAGCAAAGAAGTAAATTTTTTGAGGCTAGTGGCCTTTTGCAGAGTCCAGTTAATCATATGAGGAGTCATCCTGCACATTCAAGGACCCCCGTCTCTTTCCTTCGTGGACCGGTCTTGGCCGTTGAATATGCTTATCAAGCCCTGGCGATTATGATCGGGAGAACTGGCTACCATCAAAAAATCCATGTGCCTGCACTGTGCAATGTGTAAATGCGGCACACAGCCCAGAAAGCAATGCTGTGACAACCAACGGCGAATGGATCTTGCCATCCCCGAATGGGTGTCGGTGTGAGACTTATTATTGCAAGGTGATGGGCCATCCCGCGTTCGCACATTTTCAGAAGCTAACATGTCCTCCAGTGGGCCAACCATCCAGCAGACGGAAGGTGTGGATATCACGTTCGTTTGGAACACTTACGGCGCTGACGAATCTGAAGTTGTCAACACGGTCCTGCCCATCGTTGCGACCCTCGTTACTTCATTTCGATTATTCGAGCGCTTGCGCCAAGGTCGTCTCTGGATAGACGATGTATGGGCGGCGTTTGCCATGTTGTTTGACATCATCTTAATGATAGCAAACTGGTTGTATTTGCGCGACTATGGTGATTTGGTTGCTCTTCTGCTACACCTAGGAATGTTACTGACGCCGCAATAGCTCAGTTCTCTCAAACTACAAATGTGGGGTTGTATTACATGTACGCCTTCCCCTCGCGAGAGACTTTGATCACGTTTTAAGTGGATTCTCAGGATTGCCCAGTTTTTCTATGCAACCGTATGGTACGAGAGGACCCTATGTTCTAACCATGTATCATCTCAAAGAGGTTTCAGGGCATCCAGGATTTCTATTCTATTTACAGTCATACGGCTGACCGTCCGTGGTCCACTGCGGAAGATGTTATTTGGCGTTTTCGGCGCGTTCATGGTAGCGTGGATGGTTCTTTTTGCCCAAGTCTTTTGGACTTGTGAAACAGAACCCGGGTGGAAAACACAACCACGTCCTCAGTGCGATCTTGGGAGAAAGGTCGCCATCGCACAAATCATCAGTGTGTATCCTGCACAACACAGATCCGGGGTCGAATGTCTAATCCACTCCGTCTAGCCGACGTGATCAGTGATACGATTTTGATATTATCACCCGTGCGGTTGATATACAGGGTTAAACTTACCCGTGCACAAAAGATTCGGATCGTATCTATCTTCTCGGCGTCCGCTATCACGACTGTCGTCAGCCTGGTTCATGCATACTACGTACTCTCAAATGGTGGTTTGAAGGAGGCGGTCGCTGCTACGTTCGAGGTATCGATCGGTTCACGACTTTGAAAACTCAGGATTAAAATCATTTTCTTATCCAGGCATCCATTAGTGTGATCGTTGCGAACTTCAATGTAGTCGCCGCATTCTTCTTCCGCATCGGGACGGAAGAAACCACAGCCGTCTTGCCAAAGGCGGCCGGATCGAGGATTACATTTGGCTCGCAGCCGATGCGCAAGAGACGCCGACACGATCCTCTGCTGGCAAGCACAATCGAAATAGAAGTTGGCACGACGATATGTTTGGGCCATCCGGGCGCTCGTGCAGGAGAAGAGCCTATGGAGACCAATGATGTGGAAAGTGTAGCTTCCATTCCTGACACGCTGGTGAAAGTGGATTCGTCGTCAAACGTCTGATGACCATCCTGTCGTCTGTTGGTATTTACCTTTCCTCGTCATTCCGACTCGATCGTCAATGGTTGGTATATTGTAATTTATAATGAGCATGGGGAGTCGGCAAATCTATCGCTAATTTCGTATACAAGAGGCCGTCGGCATTGCTGTTTGATACTTTCTATTAGTAATTATTGTTGTATGACGAGGTATATATGACGGTAAAACGGGAATCATCGGAGCAGCTGGGTAGATAATATGTTTGAATTCAGCTGAGGTGCCAGCTGAGACTGAACGTTTGAACTCCCGTGCGAGAGTCCAGATCACCTCCAGTTGGCAGGTCTGTACCCAGATCGAAAAGATGGCGTGAGTATATCTTGTGGCAGCTCGTGGTCGACAGGTTCGCAAGATCACCTAAGCAAAGATGTACTGTATGTTAGAATGGTGTGCTGACAAGTTTCTACCAGTACAGGCGTGCATGTAGCATATAAATATTTAGGCTCGGGTTTGCAACCCAAACGGACAATGATATCAGTATAAGATAGAATTCCCATATCGAACTCGTGCGTGCCACATGAACCAAAAAACATCGTATCAAACGTGAGTCAGAAAGCCAAGGCGAGCCGGGCTGGCACCGTCTGTGGGCTCGTCTGCAACCCGCGTACCCTCGTCATCCACTTTTGTCGTCGTGACGCTCGTCTCCACCATCGTGGTGCTCAAAAGAGGGTCGAGGTGCACCTTTTTCCGAATCGGCTGCGAGCCAAAGGTGACTTTGGATCTGACCATCTTTGGCACGACAGTCGCGCTTTCATCAGAACCGATACGGAAGAAGAATGCCACGACGACGCTCAGGTTGGCGACGATCACGCTGACGGATGCCTGCAAATCAATGGATATGTCTTCAGCTTTCGGAACGGGCAATCATGTCACTTACCTCGAACGTAGCAGCGAACGCCTCTTTCAGCCCACCAACAGAAAATACGTAATACGCGTGAACCAGACTGACGACGGTCGTCATAGCAGACGTGGAAAAGATGGAGATAATCCTGATCTTTTGCGCGCGGGTAAGTTTGACCCTGTACACCAATCGGATCGGCGCCAGGATCAAGATAGTATCGCTGATTACATCCGCTAAACATGATGAATGAGGACCGACACACCGCGATGTTGCACGAGAGACATACTGATGATTTGTGCAATAGCGACCTTTCTCCCCAGATCGCATTGAGGAAGCGGTAGCGACTTCCAGCCAGGTTTTGTCTCGCAAGTCCAAAAGACTTGCGCGAAAAGTACCATCCACGCCGTCACGAACGCGACGAAAATGCCAAACAGCATCCTCCGCAGCGGACCACGGACAGTCAGCCGTATGACTGTAAATAGAATGGAGATCCGGGACGCCCTAAAACCATCATGAGATGATACATGATTACGAGACGGCGACTTCTCGTACCATACGGTTGCATAGAAAAACTGTGCTATCCTATAAATTGATTGCAATGAAACGCGGCGCTGCCTCACTGTTTTGGACAAAAACGTACACATAATACAACCCCACATTTGTGGTTCGTGAAAACTGAGCTATGACGGGATCAGCAATGTTCCAAAGCGTAGCCGAAGTAGAACCGGATAATCACCAGCATCACGGAGAAACAACCAGTTTGCCACCATCAAAGTTATGTCGGATAACATGGCGAAAGCAGCCCATGCGTCATCTACCCAGAGACGACCTTGGCGCGTACGCTCAAATAGACGGAACGAAGTAGTCAATACTGCAATGATGGGCAGCACAGTGTTGGCAACTTGAAAATTCGTCAGCGCCAGTGCTCCAGGTAGGTGCGCAGTCACCACCTTCGATTTGTTGGACTGTTGGTCCACTGGGAGCGGACATGTCGACTTTTGCACTTGAACTGGGACGTGGTCGCAGGTGACACTGGCGAGGGCGTAGATACTGCCACTGTATTCAAAGACCGATTTAAATAAGCATGGTTCGAAGTTCCCCTGCTCTTGGCGGTCAAATCGCATCATCGCCGCAGAACTATATTTACGTGTCACGTACGGAGTGGCCATGAGGGTGAGCCGAGAAGTTGCCAGCAAAGTTGCAAGAAAACCTATACGGGAATATGTCAATATTATAAAACCCCATCAGCATCTGTCGAAACACGGAACTTGTTTGTCTGAAAAATATTTCCAGGAATATTACAAATTCTGTATCCGATCGTGACGAGCCATGCCAGACCAATTCCACTCTACGACACTGTATCTGCACATTCTTCAATCGGTGCGTCTTGAAATTTTTACATACTAATCAGCTGATGCCCTCGCCGTCTACGCACCATGCACTCGCCAGCCCTTTAGCTACCTCCTCTTCATAGTCTCCGACCGGCGAACGATATCTGGGTAAGTCCCACTGGTTTCTTCAGTCACTTTATCGTCTCGTTTTGTCAGTTCCAAGGTAAACTCCAGAGCTCGAACAAGTGTGGGAACTCGAATGTGAGTTTTCGGTTAGCTCGGTTAAGTCATCAATCAGTTCGGTTAGGTCGTCGGCTAACCTCGGCCCTATTTTTGCTCACTCGAACCTTGAGATCCAACTTTTCACGCTCCCCTGCCTTCCTGCTCACGTCTCGTACTCGTCATGGCCATACCAACTTGGGTTACGTTTCAACAACCAAAACGATAATAAATACATATTTAAGAGACCACACAATCCATGGCAGCACGCTCGCCCTTGTCATCCTCGTCGTGGTTGGGCGAGGGGCGGGCGTGTGCAGCGCCTTCGCCCTTCTCGTGCTGGTACGATCGGTCACGGCACCCTCCCACCCGTTCGTCCTTGTGATGGTGGTGGGCTGTTGCTCGCCCTGGCCTTGTGGCGATGACGATGTGATTAGTGGGATCGTCACGGCATCGCCCTCGTCACCGTTGGTTGGTTGCGTTGGTGGGCTGCCACAACACCCTCGCCCTCTGGTGGTTGTGGTAGTGGTGGTGGTGGTGCCACTGGAGGTGTGGTTGGTGCCTTCGCGATGCCTTCGCCCTCATCGCAATGATGGAGTGATGGGCTGGCTGTAGAGAGGTGCACGGAGCAGGGAGCGAAAATGACGCCATAGCCATAGCATAGCCATAGCCGATAGCGCGGCCGCGTCACACGTGATAATAACAGATGTCACATCGCACGTTACTACATGTCACGGTTATGCGGCTCTCTCCCTCGGCCCTACAGTATTTCGAAAGGTTCCCGTTGAATAATCGCTTCATATATCCACCTTTGGTATGAGCATTGCCGAGGAAATGTTTCCATAGCCGCCAATGCTGACGTCTTCCCTAGACTAAACCTAACTCACGTTGTTACCTCATAATTTCTGGTATGTGCATGATTGAGAGCAGTGCCCATAGCACAGAATTTTGGATCTTCGCTGTCAAAGTAACCCCAGCGGATCCTAGGTATGATGATCAGCATGTGCTTTTCGAGTTCATCGTGATTATATGTGG